>NMRA01000661.1:0-125803 GCA_002633005.1 Phoronis australis
AGTTACTAATGGTACCTTACTATCCGTCAACTTTTCAGCCAGCTATCTTCTGTCTGTCAGTATAATTGTGGCTGCATAAGAAGAAAGGACTTTTCATGTTTTCGCAGATTGTGGTGGTAACTTCGTTGCTTCTAATGGTACATTTACAAGCCCATACTACCCAAACGCTTACCTCTACCGTCGAGAGTGCGTGTACAGAATTTCAGTACGACTTGGAAGACGAATCAAGCTCGTTGTTTACGATATTGCAGTGGGATTGTCACAGCATGCGTGCAGCTCCCAAAATTCGCTTTCCGTAAGTTTAATGTTAGCAGGTAGTGAATTGGCTTGAAACTTCCTGAAACTCTTAGAACATTAATTGACAATAAGTTAATGGTGAGCGGGAATTGCAAATATTCTATTCAATTCAGATGCTATCTTTGCAAATTCGATTTAGATTCAAATCAATAGGTCAACCTACAATATTCCAGAACCTAATAGACTACATGCCACTTAACCATAGTGGTTTGAGTTCGGGGAATACGATGAAAATCTAAGAAAAAAATAAACTATGTGTATGTAGATGTACACAAGCAGATAAGTTAGCTATTTTACAGTGGAACTTTTTGCTGGTGTTTTTTTACCACTGTACAGAACCCAAACATGCCCAGGCTTTCAATGAAAATTGGTCATAAGTTGTTCGTGTTGACTTCAAATCCTCAAAATGTGTTCATCTCGGGTCATCATTTCACGGTGTTGGCTTGCATTCATATTTTTTACGAGACCACAGTGTTTGATTTTTTAGAAATGAAATTCAGATCTGTGTCAAAGTTTTTATTTACTTTTATGATAAATTTATTGTTTGAAATGAAAGTGATTTTTTCTGATTATTGCCTATTCACCAAATCACAAAAACAAAGGTAAACAAAACGGTGAGTTGCGATGGTTTGTTCTTGAAATTCTTCATGGATGACTGGATATAGAACACGTGAAGCTTTTGAAAGCAGTTACAGCGTTTTTGAAAAAGGGTCAAGAAAAACTGGAATCGTGGGAAAAGTAAAAATGATCGTAAAAGAATACTTCACATACGTTTTTATTTATTTTTCACAAGATTTGGAGCATCTCTTGATGCAATTTAAAGTGAAAATCAACGTTACTCATTTTCAATAGGGTCTTGGAAAAGCGATCAACCTTTCTACCTGCTTTAAAGCTTGTAGTGACCTCGAAATACTCCTAGAAGTGTCATCTCCAGCACATTAGCGCAATTCCATTTCATTCGTAAACTTGTGTATGTACTTCGATTAAGAGTAAAATAGATTATTTAGAAAGTTAGGGTGAAACATTGAGCGGCTTACTTTAGATGACTTACATCTTCACATCGGGTAATAAATGGTCTTGATATTCTACATTATGACCATGCGGCGGACGAATGGGGAAGATATAGCCATTCTGATCGTCGACGAAGTCAACGTTGTGTAAACGAAACGTCGTTGAAACTCACTGCAGAACAGAAATTTACCTTCCAATATACTACAAACAGAAGTGGGATTTACAAATAATCGTTTGTTATTCGTTTTGACTTGAACGGGGGTCACATAGAAGACGTCGATGTGACGTCCAACACAACAAACTAACTTACTTCAAAATGTGACTTCTTTCTCGTGCACGTTAACACCAGTTCGTCACGTACATGTACAGGTATGCAAGTGTTCCTCCTTCAGAAATTGTGGTGTCTTGCCCTAACATACCCAGGTTGTATGCAAAACCAAAAATAGTTCGTGTGTTTGAACGTATTTCAACTTTTTAGACCACTGAATTGACTAAAGCCCAATGTCAAAAGCATATTTAAGTCTGGCCGGCATGCCACTTATGGCCACATCACGTGACCTAATTAATATAAGTCGAGAAAAGATTTCTGCCCCGACCAGGACTCGACCCCACTGTGGCGTGCTGATCAGACATAAAAGTACCTGCGGTATGCATTTCCATGCAGATTTAAAAATTACACATTTGTATAAAGACCCAAAGTCCTCAAAATGAGGTTCCTGTTTCTACCATCATTACGTTTGCACGCAACATTTATCCTACTTTGAAGATCTATGATGGAGTTCTAGACGATTCACCACGTATTCTGAGACTGTGCGGTCGCAACAGGAACATCGCACCGATACAGTCTTCCTCAAACACCATGAAGCTCGTTTTTACCACAGGAGGAAGTGTGATCAACAAAGGTTTCTCGGCCTCCTATTCGTCAGACAATCCTGCGGGTAGGTGCAATTTTATTAGTTAGAATTTTGCCGCCATGGATGAATACTCATTTCGAAGCAATTCATACGCAGTTAATAATCCAACGAGCGGAAAGAGGATTCAATAGGCACCAACACTAGTATACGTCACCAGCAAAACCTAGGACACAATAGAGTGACTGAATAAAATATCCATTATTTGTAAAATCTATTGGTCCATTTACACCTATCTTTCTCCTATCTACATTGGCACTGCGTTTCTGTCGGTCATTTGTTCGGTCGTCTTCAGAAGTTACAGCGTTCTTAGAACTGAGAACGGGCACAAGTGTATGGTACACTTCCCTGGTCACATCATTTCATGGGGTTAGAACCAACCATCCTTCTTGACTCCAAGGAAACGTGCATTCACTGCACCCAGTTATGTTTGTGTTGTGTTGCAACTGATTGTGTTTCGAAGGTGTGCTTTATTGCCACACAATTCGACAGTAATTTAAATGATTCTGTTTTATCTAACTTTACTAAAGCCTGGCAGCGTTCTGTCGAAGTTTTACTTACTGAAGGTGAGACCTAGTGTGTATCGGTGAGTGAAATGAATCAAAATTAATTTTTAGTTTCTTCAACTGGTTTATTTCCACTGATGAAGCAACGTAGCGCCGTTTAGTGCTCTTTTCGCGAAAGTTCACGCCCTTAGGCATCAAATAAAAACGAAAAACAGACTGGTACCTAGAAAATAAATGGCTCGTAAAAATGAAGTCGAGCAACTTTACAACGAAGATTGGGGCTCCCAAAAAGACGCAAATAATCGCTACCGTCTTTAAATTTTAATATTCCAGTTCCCACGTTGATGTCTGCTAGTAGTAGTAGAAGTAAATGAGGGCGAAGCCCTCAGACAGCTTCGCGAGATCGGAAGATCTCGCCTTCTGTCCTTGCTGGGTTGGTGTGGACGCGGATCGAAGGCAGGACCTGGTAGGCCGGTGGTGGTAGAGGTGGTGTGCTTGATCTTTTTTCTGGAGACGGGACGCTGGCTGGATGGCAACAGCGTTATTGACATCGAAGAGGTTTTATTCACATGAAGCCGGCTTGATGGCAACAGCTGTCATGCTACTGATTGTTTGTCTTTATACTGCTCCGTCGGGACAGTTACCAGTGGCACAGGCCCCGAACCCTTAGTGCTCCGGTAGCAGGTTGTCACGAGATTTGGTTATATTTATCCTGCCCCGTCGCCCCTTCGGAACAGTTACCAGTAGCGCAGGGCCCGAACCCTCAGTGCTCCGGTACATGGTTGTCACGACAGTTCGGTTGTCTTTATACTGCCCCGTCGGGACAGTTTTTACCAGCTGAGCAGGGCCAGGACCCTTAAGTGCTCCTGGAATAGGTTTGTCTCGGAAATGCGTCTTAGCGTAGCTTCGCGGAGTGACTGCAGCCTGTCGGAGACAGTCTGCATTCCGGCGAGCTCGTGTAGCGTGTCAGTTCGTGAATATCTGGGCTGTCCGAGAGCAATTCTCAGCGCCCAGTTTTGTACTGTCTGTAGTTTTTCGATTGTAGAAGGAGCACAGGTTGAAATGTCGATGGCGTCATATTCGAATAGGGGTCTGATGAACATTTTGTAGATCAGTAGTAGGCAGTCGCTCCTAGCGCCCCACCCTGTGCCCTTCAATCGATACATAAGCTTGATGATGTCTGCTAAGTAAAGGCAACAATTTCATAAACTCACCCTGCGTGTATTCTGCGCTGGTGTTAGCTCGTAGTAAATGTAAATGCGCAGCACTGATACAAACCGTATCCCAAAGACTATACACGTCACACATGCATCTTAGTTATGTTCGAAAAACTGTTTCGCTCATATCCAGTTTGTGGGCTTTGTTTTTGTCCTATTTTGAACAAAAGTAGCATTCTCACAACTTTTTTATGTACAAGCTATGTGCGCTTTTACGTGTATGGTACGTCTCCATATTGTATGTTATTGATGAAAAAGATAGTAAAATAATATTACCTGTTTTGCTAAAATATACAACGGAAAGTCACTCTGCTATTTTCTCTTGACGGTAATCGTGATTTAATTGACATCCCTTTTATTGTAATTCAAGAGTTATCAGCAAGCTCCACTGTACACATATAATTTTCTTAATTTCAGCCAGTCTATGCGAGAAAATGATAGCATTAACACAAGCACTGCGTAACTTTTGATTATCAAATTTTGATGAACATTTCGGATAACTCAAACGAACGCGCGAAAAAATGCTTGCAGACAGTCTCGCCGTTCGGACATTCAGACAAATATCATTTTCGGCGCTCTCTTTTCCAAAGATCGTAGGCATTTCTCTGTGCAAAGTGGTATAATGCTCTGCGGAACATCTGTTCCTTAATTACATGCAGGAATATCTAGCAAATGGAAGTCTTTGTATGCGGGCTAAGCTTTTTGAATGATGTATTCATGCAAGTTTTGGCTAAGATAGCTTTTGTAAAAACGTGTATCATCACCTAAATTGTGTCAAATTCTAAAGCAATATCTGATCACCATCCGATATATTCTTGCTCTTAAAACGTGTATCATCACAAAGCACTAAACAAATAACTGGATGTCATTTTCTACTTCAAGGGACAGTGGCCACATTTTGACGCCGATGCAGTTATGTTCGAGAATAATCAGTGTGTTTTAAAAATGCCCAAATGCTCTAAGTTGATGTTTGCCTTGCCCATTGGTTAACTATTTATTGCATTTGTAGATATGACTTCTTTCCAAGACTTGGAGCACTTAGAACGGTAAACACCAAACATTGCTTTTGAGACTAATGGCGGGTTCATAACCACTAGTGTAAAACTGTTTAGCGTGATTTTCAGTGTGTGGGGGACTCATTACTGGTCCGCAGTCGGGAGTCGTACAGAGTCCTGGTTATGCAGGTGGCACGTACCCTAACAACATCCAGTGCACTTGGATTGTCGCTGCTCCTAATAGCACTGGTTGGTCAATCGAGCTAGATTTTACTTCGTTTGACCTGGAATCAAGCTTAACATGTCGTCATGACTTCATCGAAGTCAAAGAAGGTAAGTTTGTCTGAATAAGAAAGGTCTGAGAAAAATCGAATATCCTGTAGTTTTGACGCGCTTCACTAATGTCAAAAGCCGAATTTTCGAAATACAAGCTCCATCTTGGGTTAGCCGGTTTCTTCCATAAACGCTAGAAAGTGTTTGCACAGTGCGTTGTCTCAGTCAAGCACAGCTCGCCAAATGTATGTTTTTTCCTGTGCATGCATTTCTAGAGTCGTTCATGCGTGCGTCTATTTTCTTGGATAATTGTGTTCTTGCTATACTGAAACCTACGCTACTGATCTTTATGTTCAACAGAACATTGTTATAGTCATTAGACTTGAGCAACATGTACATGTACATGTACAACCTCACGCTCAAGCTCCAGGGATCGAGTTTAGAATTGAAGTGGTAGGTGTGAGTCTTGGGACTTTCAAGTGCAAATTACATGCAGAACCGAATATTTATCGTCCCAAATTATAATATAACCGAGCACAGAATAAACAAATAAACATTGTAACGCCGTTCTTTTGTTGGTGAAAGTACCGAATGTAACCTGTATGTTGAACCCGAGTTCGAAGATTATCCAGAATTTGCGTCGTTTTGTTCTTTCTCAACAGTTTTGTTAACTTCAAGGTCTATTTCTAAATAAACCAGCTAAGTTTACTGGGTAACGTTGCTGAATTGTTGTAGAGACTGTCACGATTTTATATCTTTGATAACCTTGTAGTATATGCAATGACAAAACAATGTTTGTATTTGCCCAAGACATAAATGGCCGTCATCTTAGATTTTACAAAATGACTGTCATGAAAAAAGTTTCAGGCACTAAATAAGCTTTTACTTCGGCGGCTAAACTGCCATTTCAGTGCCAATCAATCCACTGTTATCAAAATAACTACAATGCTAAATTCAACTAAAAAATAATTGCCTATATAAAGCCTTGCACCCATGTTGCTTTGCCTGTACGAGAGAACAGTCCTGTGATGTCTGTGCCTTCAAAAGCATGGGGGCTGGTGAAGTATTTCTTCTTTCTGCATACGGTGAGGTTGCCATCCAATTTTATGACAGCTAATCTTCCTGTGAAGGTTATGCTGTACACGTAGCCAAGTTCTCGATCATATGGATCAAGTTCAGTTTGTCTAGGTGTGGTAGTATTGTTTGTACCATCTGGGACTTGGAAACTACTGGTTCCACGGTGAAATCGTGGTTCCCAATGACCTTTATCCATTTGATGTAACAGCCAGTACCACCAGTCCACCGCACTTGTCACTGAACTCCTTTAGTTGACCATTGTTGTCTCGGCGTTTCACTGACTCCTGTATAAGCTTGTTCGACATTCTTCTATACAAGCACTCATGAGACCCATTGATGTCGGCAGGTCGTGAGCATATACAGTGTAGCAGGGGTATCGATACTTGTCCTATTTAGCAGCAAGTGAGATTCCATGTTTCAATATGACTGTCTTGATCTTATTTATTCCTCTTGACAAGACTTGGCCTAAGATTATGAAGCCCTCTTATTTTGTTGGACTGACTCATGAACTTTTTTGCAATGCAGAAATGTTCTGGTGAAAGCTAGAAGAGTGGCTGTCGTCTCGCATTGTCTTGGTTTGATAAGCCGACGAGCCCAAAAGTGATTGTTATCAACTTGTTCAGATGATCGCTTGTATCGCTGCTCTTCCCGACGGATGCCAAGAGAATGTCATTATTCGTGACGCAAGGCTACCTGTTTGTAGCTCTTCACAGGCTAATTGATCTTTAGATCGTGCTCGTCTTTGGGGTGCCTAGGTTTTGTTTAATTCGATCAAAAACGAAGAAAATCTCGCTCAACAGTTCTCCGGCTTGTAGATGATGCACCATTGCCTGTCGCAGCAACACGATTACCTCTACTCCATATAGATACTTCATCACTACTTCGAACATTGTATTTGAATCTTCGAAAACTGTGATAAAATCATCAGTGGCCTACAATTCAAGTTGAGTGCTTTTTTATCAGTCAGCTTTTGTGTGGTTACCCCGACCCCCCTCGGAAGAGAAAGCTTTATCTGCCTCTGATTCTTTCTGGCTGTCGATTTCATTTATAAAGTGTCCTCTATAAATTACTCTGTTGCCATTTCATAGAGAGCCACTTATATGACAGTGTGGGCAGGAGGTGTAAGTTTGTGCTGGGTACATGTAAGATTTGTTTTGTTGTTGCAGAGTCATAGACATCACTTTCAATCTAGGCACTGTGAATACCTGAGTTCTCACATATATAGGTCTCCCAGTCGGGACAACTGAACATTTCAGGTAAAGCTTTCTTTTATACAGATGTAAGTTTGAACACGTGCCATGTCAAATAAACTTACTGTGGGAGGATCTTCAACAGCAGCCAGCTTTCTCAGTTCCCACACTTGCCGGTAGTAGAGCTCGGACTAGGCTTGCTTTGAGGCAAAAGTGACTTGTATCCTGCCTCGCTTGCTTGTTGCTTCCTCAGATTCGATTTTAAGGATTCAAAATTCTCCCGCTGGTAATCATGTGGTTTATTCTCTTAGCAAGCTGGGATTCCGGATTTCCACATTGCAGCACATCCATATGTCCATATGGATCATGGTGATGAAAGCACACAGCAAGCCTGGAACTGACGATGACGATGATGGTGATGCCCTTAAGACTCCCTGATTGTCTTGAATGTTTGGCACATTTTTGTCATGAAGAGCATGTCGGCTTCACATTAACTTAGTGGGGCATCCGTGCCTGATTACGTGTAAAACCGCCAATGAAATTGGATATCAGTCAATTAAATGTCTTGATTGAATCTAGGATATTTGTGTTAAGAGCATTGGATTCGTTGGCCCTGAAATGGTTGCCTGGTGGTCTTTGAGTATTTTAACGTTGGCAGAAACTGTAATACTCTTTTTCCCACGACATTCAGAAGATTGCGATGTTAGCTTTCATATAACGCCAACTTTGAAAAAGTATAGCTCGATTAAATTACAACACAATCAACGGAGGAAATAATGTCCTTAGCTGTCACCTTAGATTATCCATGATGATTTGGTTAAACCGGAGATTTTTTGACAAGTTCAATCAAAATAATTTGGGACGTAATCCTTAAATTAGGGTGTTGAATAAAGAGATCCCAACTTAATTTTAATAATATTGAGAACACAATGTACAATTGACCTTCGATTTGCATCAATGACAAAAATTGACTTAGCACTGAGACTCAAACAGCATAAGAAAGACAACCAGTGTTTCCAAAAAATCCACAAATACGCAGTAGATTTAGGGAGTTTAGTTGAGTCCATATTTGGGACTGTTTCATGCAACCGGGCGTAGAAGACTTACTCCTGCATGCGCAATGGCGTTCAACATAAATTCTCAGTAACGTGGTCTTGACATTCACAACGGCATGGTAACATGAGGTCGCTGGAAAGAACGTATGACGGCCATGCGCACTTCTATCGTTAATATCTATGGTGTTTTTACGAATCTCTGGAAGCGGTTTTGTATGCGAGTTGATTTCATGCAAAAAGGCACATGTCTCCGAAATCATGAAAAGAAAGACATGTGGGGGTAATATTTCTTCAACTTTCAATTTAGTTTTGTTCTACTGTGGTACCAAATAAGTATAGCGCCAACATTTACGTACACAAAAGGAGACGATAATTTCCTACACTCCATTTTCCATAAGATTAGGTGTCTTGTGTAATGAGCGTTCAAGCCAATTCTCTAACGTAAACCCAGTTTAACGTCACGTTTTGTCCAGCCATTAAAGAGGAGTTATTGTTGCTGTTGGTCTATATCCACGTCTTGGCGAACAAAACACAAAATTCCAGTCCTTGCTTTTTATGCCTGTTCCCTACTATACGTAAGACATCCTTTTACAAAAATTAGTGTCTATTTTTGCAGGTTCAGATGGGAATCAACTTGTTGGACGTTATTGTGGTAGCAATGCTACCAACACTAATCTGCCATGGCCACTCCTCATTCTGTCACCATGGACGATACACGTTAGGTTTCGAACCGACTTTTCAGGCACCCGCAGAGGATTTAATCTAACTTATAGTTTCTCAGGTAAATTCCACTTACTGTGATAGGCATTGCCTGAATTGAAGACGCATTGTGGTATTGCCTGCAGTAATTTTAGTTTCACATTAGAACACTTGGCGAGTTTGAACTTTCAAAAACCACGATAATGAACCGACTGAATTTTAGCGATGTGACCGTGCTTATTATTTTCACTTTAAGCAAGGTCAATGGCAGCCGAAGTCGCTGAACCACTTGATTTTCACGCAACAGTGACGTTGAAAATCAAAGTAGCAGTTTTGTGGGTGTTAATGAGACAGACATGAAACTTTGGTTTAACACTTATATTTAGTCCCATACGCGTTGAATAAGTTGAGTGCAATAGGGCCATGTGTCATTGTTTTCCGTATAGCACTCCCGGACCACTTCAACAAGGAAGGTTCAAAAGGGCCAATGTCGACTCGACGTCGTAAGCTGGCTGGATCATCAAACTTTCCCAAAATAGTTTAAAGTAATAAAGTTGGAGCTGTATAAATGACACTCAACATGCAATCAGGTCACAGACGTAACATCCGGTACAAAACTGTTAATTATGTAACACTAAATCTGCCTGTTTTTTGCTAAATAATGTATCATCTGCAACCCAGGCAGCGATTCCACAACTCCCTCAACCCACGACCACCTCAACCTACGACTTGTGGCAACAGAGGTATATTTTTTGTGCATTTTACATATTTCATAATCATATTACGTCGCCGAGCGACTATCCCATGAGACATACCAGCTCGCGAGTCTGCTCTGGCTCAAATCTGGTGATTAAAAATAGAAAGTGACGCGACAACGAGATCTGGCTTGCGTTCAGTAACGAGAGGACCTACGTTAGGACCTAGCTAAAATTTAGACAAAGTCACGTGCTCTTATTTAAAAGACACGGTGATATCTCACATAATCTCGCGTAGTCTTGCTTTTTAGCGAGGTCCTAGTGTTACTGAACGGGAGGCTGAAATAGGGAATTGAGAGCACACAGTCGTCACGGGCAGCTATCAATCCAATGTCTCAGTTCTACTAAACTTAGGAGAGAATCCGTTAACATTATTTCACATTTTTTTATTTGGTTTCTATTTTATACTCGTTTACAGTATTCCCCATGTAACGGTGAAATTTTTTGTTAACGTTTTGGTTTTTCAACTGTGTAGTTACTGATGAGTTTTACAGTTTTGTCGGTTCTCACAACTATTCGCAAAAAAACGTTGAATCTGTCATTCACTGAAAAGCAGACGAGACGATTACACTTTGTGGAACGACATTTGTAACGTTGGCAGGTCTTTAATTTGATTTGGTCACGTTGTGTTATTTCCCTGTTTTTTGAATTTCAAACTTGCCGAATGGACTCTCTTAATTGCAAAAAACAGTGAAAAGCCAGCCGAGCTCACGGCCCTGCAAGTCGGAGCTTGTTCTATGTTCAGATCGAGTCAGGTTTGTGTAGACTGCTTCGAGGCGGTGTGGGTCGTGGATCCAGAGGGTCACGAGTCGAGGGGATTGTACATGTAGGTCGAGGCGGTCGGGGGTGTGGGGTTCGAGCAATTTTAAAAAAATCCCCTCTTACATGGCAAACGCACGTGCACAAAGTCAGCGCACCCTTGAGAAACAGCATGCGCGCATCCAGCCATTAATATGGGGGGCTCGAATCTCTGAAAAAGTGGACCTTTTGGTCACAAAAAGCGGGAGGACTAAAAGAATAAAAGGCACCACCTCCAAGTCTGTGACTCTTGCGTCTGCGTCTTTTTAGTGCACTTTTGTCTCGTTTTCTCGGACTTTTTGTTTCTCTGAGGCGGACCTTTTTACTCACTTCGCTGGGTGCGCGCATGAACAGAAGCTACATGTAGCAAAATGTCCAAAAATGCTGTGACTTTGAGATCGATGTACCTCTTTCATGAAAGTCTGGGTATGTTTGACATGTTGACCTTTACTTTTGTACGAGTTTCTTTGCCACATGCTGCAAACATCTCGATGTTAACTTTATTTCATAGAATGTGGCGGTGTGCTGTCTGACGCTAGTGGCATTATCACCAGCCCCAACTACCCTTCCGCATATCATCTTAATGTAGCATGTGTGTGGGTAATTCAAGCACCAAACGGTCACAAGATACAGGTAGGAAAACTTGCTCCGGGTGTGTTCTAATATGTGTAAAGTTCTGTAACATCAACATCCACGACGAGTTAAAAGGTGTCGCGTTACCCTGACACTAAGACGCAGTCACAAAGCGATGACGTCAACGGATCTTGAGATCGGTTATCCTATTTCTGTCAATGGGGTGGTGCATATAAAAAGTGTCAAGCCCGTCTTGCTACACTCTTGTAGTAAAATTGTTGTGATTTTAATGACTGCAAATGTGTTAAAGAATTTACGCGTCCCACTTTTTTCAGAAGCAACCAAGCTATAATTGAAGCTGGCCGACCGGTTATCAAGGCGGCCGTGTGAGTGCATATGTCCGTCGTATGTTCATGCAGTTGTGGGTGAAGGGTAGCTATTGAAACAAGTATTCAACTGTATGCAATTAGACTTCAAAGCATCAGCAACTGCAATTATGGAATATAGCAACCTCTTAGCTCGAAAATTTAATGAGCGCGAAACGACCAAAGTCAAGCAAAAAGTCTCTTGGTTTTTTCCAAGAGTGAAGAACGTGACAAACAATCACCGCGTCACATGTTAGCTCCCCTGCTGTGTAGACAAATTATAAAAGAACTCAGAGTGCAAGTATCGATAGGAACTAATCGAACTAAATTGATGTTAAAAAATTGCTTTTTGGTGGAGTGCTCTTTAAATTATTCACCTAGCCGATTGCACCGGATAATTACTGGCGCAGACGCGGACAAGAAATGGAACGCACCACCTAAGCGTACGTACATGCCATTCTCTTACGCTATGGGCGTACGCAAGTCCCCACCGACCGATGTTCCAGTATTACTACAACATGAGGTGTTCGAGTTGAGCGGCCAAACTACGCAAACTTTTGTCAGCTGACAAGTACATGGTATTGGTCTCCGTAGCCATAAGAGCCTGACAATGACAGTAATGGAGTTATGTCCCTCGCATTTGCTATGATTCCGACTGCAGGTTAGACCCACGTGGCACGCTGAGTGAAACTGTCTGACCAGAGTAGGCCTATGATCTGCCATCGATTTGCGTAAACCAAACTAAACTAGCCTGGTAGGGTATATTTTAAAGGCGCACCTCGGTCATTGCCGTCATGGTTGAATGGCCAGGTTAAAATCATACAGTGTAATTAGCGAGAACCCGAAACATGAAGGAATTCCCAATCCCTTCGAGTCACGACTGCATGCACACGGCTCTGAGTGTGTTTGCACTCCGCAATTGTAACGCTACTGAAAACGTGATCCCCACTTGTGAAACACCTACATGTAAGAAGACACACGATAAACAAACAGCTTGCAGCGACTCCATTCCAATGGAAAAAGGTGTATTTTTCTCGTGTAATATGAGTGCTCAGTGGTCTTCCCCTTCTGCTTTTAGATCCAACCCTGGAATTTAACGTACAGATCAGTAAAGATTGTCATCTCGACTATGTGACTGTTCTGAACGGTGGCTACCCTTCGTCTCCTTCTATCGGACGATTCTGCGGCAACGGAACAAACGCGATTAAATTGCGGTCGATGAACAACCGCCTTCGTGTCGAATTCAATAGTGATTTCTTGTCAGCTGGTGGACGATTCAAAATACGTTACAACATCGACAACACAGGTTAGTTCGCTTTCACAGAACAATATGTCATCTGGCTTTTCATGCGCACTGGTTATTGTTGTGTTTACTGCGATATCTCGGATCCAACACATTTGGCTCATGAGAAGGGTCTAGTATCAGCAAACTGCACTGGGTTTTCATTTACAAGTGTTGCTGTGCTGTAAATTCAAAACTACACTGAGAGATAAAAACGCTTTACCTGTTCTAAATGTGTTTGGCTGTTTTTCAATACCCCATGTACATATTCCTTACATGCACAAAATGAAGTGAGTGTTCGCGTGTATTTTGTGACCTTCTTTCCCTTCAGGTTGCGGAGGCGTTTTGCATGCGGCCAATGGCCATATAAATTCGCCCAACTACCCCCATCACTACCCACATAATACCCAGTGCATCTGGGACATTATAGTGGTTTCAGGGAATCACGTTAATTTGACCTTCAACAATCCGTTTGCAATCGATGCAGAGTTCAGCACATGTACTTACGATTACGTAGAAGTAAGTCAACTATCAGTTTCATAATTTCAGAAGTTACATGGTCAATATTCGAAATGCATTCTTACATGTATAATGTTACTTAGGCCTAAATAACGACTCGACTTGATCTTGCGTTTTATCACATACGTGTTGAAAAAGTTGAGTGAAATATGGCCATGTTGTATTGCTTTCCGTACTGCTCTCCCGGGACTATTTTTAACAGTGGCCATTACACTCTGACATGGAAAGTACAAAAGTTTGGTCAATGTCGAGTTCGGACGTCACTAGCCGGCTCGATCACTTCTCAACATGCGAACATACATGTACATGTAAAATCTGATACAAAACTGTTAATTTTATAACTCTTACTTCTCAGTTTCATTTGCTAAAATATTATCGTCTGCCATGGCGCCTTGGTAACTTCAGTGTTAACTATTCTTGTTATTGTTTAATAATTTTCAAAAATGTTAAAAGTTCAATGCACAATTATCGTTGTTATTTCTTTTCAGATAATAATTCGTTGCATTAAATGCTGTTTTCTTTTTCTATAATAAACGTGTAGCTTAACGCACAAGCACATGAACTATAGGTTGTGATCTGCCACGTGAACATTCTTGGAGAAATATTTAAAGGTCTGCCGAAAAAATAAAAGAAACTTATGAATTCGAAGCGTATGGGATAAATACAAATTCGGTCTCGGTCGATACGCGTAATAGTGTCTCGTGGGTTATTATTTCATCTACGCCACTCTTGTGTATAATATACTTCTACGCTGTCTTCTTGTTGGATGGCGAAAGCATAGCTCACCATTTGGCAGCCAAATGTTATAATAGAAAGCCTCTATTTGGGTCCTGCACTGGACTAATAGATTAGGACCTGATTTCAGAAATTTTTTATCTATTTAGGTCAGTGATTACAAGAATGGTGAATACACGCCCATTTATCGTGGTTGTGGACACAAGTTGCCACCATCCCAACGTTCGTCGGATAATCGACTTCGAGTCAAATTCCGTTCAGATCCCTGGACCAATGCTACTGGGTTTTCTGCAAGCTGGAGAACAGGTAACAGGCATCACGCACTGAGCACGTCATTAGTGGGCGTAATCAGCCTCTATGACGAGTGTCCAGGCTTTTGATCTACCGGGTGAGCACAGATCGGGCTACTGTTTCCGCGAGCCCCTTTGCATCTCAAAAGTATCGGAATACATGTATGTTCAGGGATACTGAACCTTGTTTTGGTGATTTTAACCAATCCTAGTTCTATCAGTTTATAATGCACTATTGGCGCCCACCTTGAATGAGAAAAAGCAGGATTCAACTAAAGACTGACTCATTCCTTCTATGTCACAGATAGGATATTATATTACTCGGAGGATGGTCTTTCCGCCTAGTACAGTTGCCGTGTAACTCCACTAAAGCTTAGGCCACGCTTACCGTTTAACATGCTTTCTACGGATTTTAAAATTTTGCTAGAAATGTTTTAGGGTTGTCAATTATTACAGAACATTATTCTATTTCAGAGGACTAGATGGGAACGTATTTTTAATATCTATTAATAGGCCTAAACCATGTTCGGTATCTTTTTAAATTACATATTACTTCACATCTGTAGGACCTGAAATACATTCATCATGCCTTAAACATGTTCAGATTTAAGGCCCCCTCTGTACTTGTATCTAACTACATGGTGGTGGCCTACACGTTTCATTGATCGCATATCAATGTCCTCGCTCGTAGAAACTGTGGTCGGGCCCCACTTGTAAGTAATTGACCTTCAACAAAAACCTTTTAAACTGCCCTCTGACTGTTGGATGATCACATTCATATTTGTTGGTTATTGTTGGATGGTGTTGACAATTTGAAGTTATTAGCTTTGACCAGAATGGCAGAACGACAGAATTCGTTGTGTCCTAGTGATTTTGTAAAAACATTTCAATTCTCACTGTTGGCTGCCAGTCATGCTTTGAAGTCAAGACCAGTGACTTCACCAATTCAATACACAAAAACATTTTACTATTTAGCTGGTGTGGTCCAGCTCAGCCAGAAAAAGCGTCTGTTTGGGACTGTTGAGGCTGCGAATTCGTTAGGCTTGGTCTCAGAAAACTATTTTTCTCTCTGTTTAAGTTCATTTCGAGGCCCACATTAGCGTAGGCAACGTCTTGGTTGTTATTCATTAACAAGTCTATTGTACATGTATATGTATAGGATGTGAGCCGTGCAGCGGAATGCACCTTCATATCCTATCTTCTCTCATAATTTTCATTTGCGTCGAAAGTTCCAATGTTGGCTGCAATGTTTATCGTGTCGTCTCCACCAAGATTTGTTTTATAATGAAAAGCATTGACTGCCGATGGAAAAGACGTAGTTTCAGATGGATTTTTGAAAGCATGTGGACAGACTCCCTTGCCCTGATTGCCGACTACATGTACCTCTTACCTCTCCGTCCAACCATTTTTTCATTCATCCTTCCCCATTTTCGTCCGTTCTTTTTATCGGAAAGTCCATCCTCTCATCTCTAAGTGCGTGTTTCCATTACTTGACTGAGCCTGAAAAACATGTATACCCAGATCTTTTACCTCTTGGATGCATTCATTTTGCCCTTTAAGATTGCTTGAAACTCTTGCACCATAATCTTTATTTACAGTTTGTGGTTTCATGACCACCGTGCACTCAGGAGTTTTTTCTTCTCCTGGCTACCCCAATAATTATGACCACGACATCAGATGCGAGTATGTCATCACCGGTGATCCTACGGATTTTGTTACCGTGGAATTTGACACTTTCAGACTACAAGGTATTCTTACCTTTTATGCTATTTCTCTGATGTTTTCATGACTTTTTGTTACTTAAACTGACGATATTTTTTATTTTTTGTTCAAACAAATGCACTGTATTGCTGTAAGGTTCCTACATGCAATTGATAGCTTACATACATGTACATGTATGAATAGGAACATCTCTATTTAGTAGGGTGGAAGCTTTTGTTTCATTTTGAGCGAAAGTTCTCATCGTATTCTAGAGAGACACTCTAATAGCTTTCCTTTTGATATGCCTGTCCCATTCAAAAGGCAAGTAAACAATGGGATCCTATGGTATGATGCAACCTCACCCAAGGCAGACATCTCTTTTACATCTCCGTCATGTCATTAGTCTTTGAGATCAAACGTCGATACAGGCACCAAACAGTGCGAACCAACCGTTTATGTTTGAGGTGTACACGTTTGGAATCCTAAATTTATGACTATCATGTAAGTGTGCGTCGGGTTTGTTTAACAGTTTCATTGCTTTACTTTTCAGAGAGCTCCGATTGCGTGCGTGACTCACTCACTTTATTCGACGGTACCAATGAAACGCAACCGCTCATTGGTCGATTCTGTGGTTACCGAAGGCGATTTTCCGTAGCTGCAACGGGTTCTATGTTGTTGGTATTCTTTTCGGATAAAAGTTTGTCGAACACAGGCTTTAGGGCAACCTTCCGTCACACTCGTAAGCATAAGAAATTGTGTTGTTTCATTAGCGTGACTTAAGACTTGAAAATTAAATTTGGTCTTACGCTCCACATAACTATTTCCGAGAATAATTTAAACTCACTTTAGCAAACAAAATTAAAGTATCCGATGATATGGCCATAATTGTTAATTACTATGAAAAATATACACACTATTTCCAGGCAGTGAAGCTCTGATAATTACATGACTAGACCTTCTCTTGGCAACTGTGAGGTGGCAGCGTAACTTGGGGCCAAGAAGCAAAACAGCAGAAAATTGAGATTTTTTATGCTATTACTTTGGTTTAATTGTATGCATAGCACGGTAAAGTGTAGGCATTTTTAAATTTTGAATTGAAAGTGATCGTCAAATATGCAAATATGTTGTTCACCCAGTGTCCATTTTGGTTGTGGATTGGTGGATTAACATATATGCGTGTACACGTCTGTGCGTTTCCGTTCTTTTAAATTCAGTACACTGCGGTAAGTGCACTATAGGCAATAATCAAAAACGAGACATTCAACTACCGTGTTTTCTTGTACTTAGTTCGAATACCCCTGTATGAGGGAAAAGTAGGCCTAGGCTTAGACCGCTCAACTTTGGTCAATGAAGAAAACCTCCGGTCAATCAGTGTCAATGCTGCACAACAAATTTCTGTCTTGAGTCCTTAAATCATTTTTCATGAAAGAAACCTCAGACGTTTTCCTTGTCATGTTTTTATTTTCATTTTCATTTACTTTACACTATCGCTTACAGAATAGTTGCAATGCCACAAAGTTAATTTACTAGAAATGACTAGTTGTAATATACATTTAGATTGCCAGGGTGCTTGTTTGCCACGCAATAAACTCTTAGTAGCCTAAGTCTTTAACGTTTTGCCAAAACGCTGAGCAACATCGAGTTTCATATGTTGCGCTCTCTAGTCCCACTAGTACTTTTTCACGCATGTCAATGTGTGATTTAGTTTTTACTGCAGCTTAAAAGCTGAATTGACCAGTACAGGGGCATGTTTCATAAAACGTGAGTAAGGACTTAAGCCAGACAATTGGTCTTTGGCTACCACTTCACATTTGCTGAATAAGGGTTTAGCCAAGTAATTGTGAGCGCATCACCATTAAGTAATTAGCAGACCTGTACATTCGGAGAGACTTTGTTTTCTGCTCAAGTGACTTTTATTCACAGATAGGTGTGGGGGTTGTATAACTAAATTTTCTGACTAAAATGCTAAGTTGCTTTTCGTGAAACAGACTCCAGGCTGGTTGTTTAATACATTTGACATTCGCCTAAAACGTTGTCGACTGGGAGATCAAGTATTCCTCTGTTAAACGGAGTTCCAAATTCTTGGTGAGCATGTCGATTGCGAGCGATCCACATAACCCGCACAGAACCTTACAATACCGTTATCTCTGCCATGTGGGGACCTGTAATTTGCCATGAGTGATAAGATGACGAATTTATTCTTTAAGAACTAACAACTACGCATGCAACAGGTAACTCAGTGAGTTTACAACACGATTTTCGATGCAGGTTGTGGCGGTGAATTAAGAGCATCTGACGGTACCATTGAGCCGTACGTAGCAACTTATCACGGGAGTTTTGTCTGTGCTTGGACTATAATAGTTAAATCTGACAGAGCTGTAGACATCTCACTCAGGTACGTTTTGAATATTAATGGAATTACTTGAATAACTTTTTCTGCGAGTTTTTCCGTTGATGTCATGTGTGCTTTGGCTAATACATGTAATACCCTCCTCTAAAGGTGTGATTTCGTGCCGGCAATCATCTGTCGATTAGCTCGCCACCAGCACTGGTTACCGATTTAGTAGCATTGAAAAGATTTCAAACTTTCTCCAAAATTTTGAGAAAGGTAAAAGGGTGATTCCCTCGAAGCATTCACCAACATTTTGCTTTTGGCTAATAATTGTTTTCTGCCTGAATGAGGAAGCAGAGACTTTGCATAAACGTACGCGCACAATATTATTGCAAACAAACGCTGTAGCACGCATTGGGAAAAGAACTACCAACGCTGCTTATCGCTTGTATTCCAGTGTGTTTTTTCACTCGAGAGATGTTCTGTATTGCATAGAGTCTTGTTTGATTTTTAGTTTGAAAAGGTGCACCAAGTTGTCCTTAGATGCTGATGGGGAGACACTTCTAGCATCTACTGTAAAAATGCTTGAAGCCTTAGTTGGAAAACTTTCTCTCAATTGAACTATCTTGTCAGCTTTAACTTGGCCATTTTTATATTATTTCACACATCCTCGTGCTTCATGCAACTAAATGCAACGAGCGAAGGGAAAACCACTGGGATGCTGAGGTTAAAAAAGTTCAATAATCTGCATGAGCTCAGTAGATGAAATTGGAAGTCCCTGAAATATAAGTTTGGGAGAATCGCCCTGTTCTACAAGGAACATTAAATTGTTATTTTAGTTGCGATTGATCATTGAAGAGGCCAAAATAGGATTTTGTAATATTTTAGGTACATGTACGCTACTGTGTCGTGCATTTTTATGCCTTATGCAAAATTTAAATTGCCATTTATTTCATTTGGTACAAAGTACGCTCACTTGCTTTTATCTTTTGTAAAGAATTTCGACTACCATTATTCCGTTTGCTTCTAAAATCCACAGCATATACAACTACACTTTCTGGTATGATGAACAACTCAGACGAGTATTAAGAAATCCAGATACGAAGTACAACTGAGCAAGTCGAAATCATATTAGTGTGGATACTGTTTCCCTGGCGGTTGAATTGTCGTTGTTTTTGTTAGAAAACGTCGACTTTTTGGCTTTCGCATCTTTGTGAAACAGGTTTGCAAGCTTTCTGTGGCACTGTTTTAGCTTGGACGAAATACACAAGTCTTCGTTTTTCTCCAGAAAAACTTTGTGGCACAAAACGCTAGCTTGTATACACTGTGTACCTTGACCCAAGTATAAGAGAAAAAATGACCCAAATATACGAAGAAACGTTGTGTATGACTTCGGAGCTTTGGCGGTACCTTTGTTATTTACGTATGCGCTGGATCTTTGAATTGTTCCCAGAGTGGCCACCAACTTCGAAAACATCTCTACAGACTGTAGCAACTACATCGAAGTCCACGATGGTGTTGATCAGAAAGCGGCATCTTTAGGACGTTTCTGTTTGCCTTCTGTTGGACATGTTCGAAGCAGTGATCACAGGGTGAAGGTCACGTTTTCCTCTAACAGCACGGTCACTCTGAATTCCTTCTCGATTAATTTCCGGTCTACCCTTGGTAAGTGTAAGCTATACCAATAATAAAAATGTGAAGCTAAAATTAGAGTGGTGACCAGACAATTATGTAGGGCTGTATCTATTGTTTCTAAAATAAAGAAAAAAAAAACACACTGCCAAAGTACGATTTTGTCATGTGTGCCTAGTGTGTTACGTGCTGTTTAATCAATGCCATAGACCTCTACACGCAAGCATATAAAGCATTCATAACCTGTGGACAGCTTCACTACTTAACGATAAAAACATTACAAGGTCGCCGGCCAATGTGCATATCAAGCCCGAAGGCTTTTTAAGACAGATCTGTATGCTCCACTGGAAATACCGTGAGCGTTTAATTTGTAATGCAGTTTTAAAATCTTGCTGACAAAATACATCTTGTCCTGAGAAATGAAGGGAAATTGTATTATTTCGAATCCTTAGCGCATTGACCAACACAAATCGCACTCACAACAAACTTAAGATCACTGCGATTTGCCTTGCAGACAGCTTAGGCCTCCAAGCCATTCTCATACCAGTGCCAAGAGCTTTAAATTTACCAGTTGCTGACTTTCGAAGCAGCAGCACCATATTGAAATTCACTCTACGGCTAGACGGCGATCATGTCCTTAGTGGACAAAGGTTCAGCGCCAATTAGAGAACGATCCATACAATGCAGACGGGAGTCTTCAATTTTCAACCAACTGGTCGACACAGCGTTTCAACACCTTTCCCGTTATTACATATATCATGCCGACCAATTGCGACTGCTATGTGGTGGGGTGTACTAACACCTTACGAAAAAGGCAAATTATATATCATGTTCCATATAATTCACACTGCAAAGAAGTATCCGACACAAAGCCAGTGGCTGCGGCTGATAGGCGTGAGAGTTTCGATCCCAGTCGGTGTAAAAAGACTTAAACTAATAATCAGAAGAAGTGGCTGACATTGGAATGTATTCCTCTGTTGTTAAATTGATGAACCATTATGTAGTAATTGAGTTTCTGTCCACCAAGTCTAAGTCGGGATCAATTAGAAGTCACTTTCGTGCTCTCATTACTCTAGAGAGCACCAATATGAACTGTATTCTATTGACTATCGCGCCACCACCTCAATGTCGTGACACAACCCTAGATAAAAGAAGACAATAACTACATGTTATGAAGTTCGTCTAAGCAAAATGTCGGGTAATTTCGCAAAAGCCGTCATCGAGATTTAAGGACGACGACTAGTAAGCTGTAAATCTTAAGTCAATTATGCTAAGATTTTAATTTTGCATTGATTACAGAGCTGTTGTTTCAAAGCCAGAGAACGTAGGGAAGCTAGAGTTTTTAGGGACATTCTTCGGTCATGGGACAGAGGCCAATGACAAGTGACAGATTTCCGTGAATAAAAGTTGCTTACTATAATTAAGTCGTGAATGATTATTCTAACACCGAGAAGCTCTTTAAAAGTCGGGTTTAACTTTTTATGTGAAATGTTGAGAGAAGTTTGGAGATTACTGACAGACGGTGGAATCAACTAACAAATTCTAGGCATTACTGTCGAGACAGGGATGAAAACAAATATGGATGTCATGAAAAATGATGGGGGGAATTGAAGAAAAAGTTGTTGCAATCGAATGAGCATGCAGGTATGAACTAGGCGACCGGTTGAATTTGAAATCAAACCACCGTCCTGTCTCTGTCAGTGGTCAAATCACAGTGTGTTACTATTTTACAGGGTTAAATCAGGGCTGCGGAGGCGTGTTGACAGAAACGTCTGGAACAATTGGCTTCCCACCCATCAACCAATACGAAGTGTTTGAAGGGAGTTTAAACTGCACTTGGTTCGTTAACGTGTTTGACCATGCTGTACCGTGCCTTACATTCACTTCATTCAACATTGTGTGCCACAGCAGATATGTTCAGGTTTGTCACTAGTAGTTACCTCCTCATTTGAATGGTCACATTTCGTTTACTCTCCAAGCCTATGCCGGATCAGACGGAGATGAGATCCGTAGAATTACTTTCGTGTGAGTTTATTCAGACTATGCAAGCTTACCACGCAAAATCACGGTGGGTGAAAAGCGAGTATTCAGGCGGGGCTGGTATGATGAATTATGGGAAAAAAAATCACGGTTTCTGTTGGATAAGTGAACATTTAACGCGGCAAGTGTCTCGCAAACGTCGTGTCTAACGAAACAGAGAAACAGGGTGGACCCAAAATCATTTTTCAAGTTCCTGGTGACGACTTCCGGCGCACCAAACAAATTTTGCCGATTCACCCGACTCACTGACATCACTGAGCCAAAAGCAGGCTATCACAATCCATTATTCACAACTAGCTAAAATCAAAATGAATTAGCCATCTCACGGCTACTTATTTATTGCAAAGCGAGGAAAAACATTCTATCTGACCTTTTAGGGTACACGCGTGGTGAAGCCGGTAGCTGGATTCTCCAGGCAGAGAGCCCTAGTTGCTTGATGCTACCGCTGTCAAGACGTCGATTGTTAGCCTACTTGTTAGAATCTGACTCGCCGCTGTAAGAAAATTTCCAAAACTTACTTTCTCACATGACCTGGAATGTGTTACGACACGAGTGTTAAAAACATCGAGTACGTAATTTTTTATATTACGTGGGCGAATCACAAAGTAGTGCAAAGAAGAAATCCATACGCCTCACATTTTATCATCTGCAAAACACTAAAACAACCAAACGCGCACTAACCAAACAATGCCGGAATTCCGACATGGTTATGATTGACAAATTGGGTGTAGCAACTGTACGTACTCCCAGTGGTAACGACATACAAACAACTTCTTAAACGGACCCATCTTCGGCTGCGAATTCCATATCCACGTTCATTCAAACGGCGGAGATAAGTCCCAACTCAAAAGCGGCGAAACTGTCTAGCTGTGCTGTCTCAAGGTCAATTCAGTGCTCCCGTGAGGGGAAGCCTTGTTGACTGTTATTTATAAACACTTTTTAACTTTTAATATTAAAACTTCAAAGACTGTTCATTAGATTCTAACTTGAATCTTTGCAACGAAAGCTGAGTGTAATTTACAACTGTTAAGCTTAAAATAAAACTATTTACAAAAAATAACTGAATTGCTTTACTTTGCTCATGCGTGTTTTGCCAAAAGTTGCGTCATGTGGTTGGAAGTTTTAGACATGTTTTTCGGCAAAGAGATCGTTTTTACGGTTCATGTGAGAAAACAAATCCTACACTCGCCTCAGACTGATGACATGGCAAGCCTCGGGATTTTGACAAAATCTACTAGAAGTTTTGCCCATGTCATAAACCTGAGACTCGTGTAGGATTCTCTATGTAAAATATATTCATAAAACAAAAAGAGATATCTCGTTAAACACAAAAATGCGTGAAAAATGTTGTTGAAGTACACAGAAAGTTAGCTCGAGTCACGTTAATACATGTAGCTTCCAGTGGGCTCAGACAACCACGTTCTCGATAATACGTACATGTATGATAACGAAGAGAACGTACATGTAAGTACATGAATACATTTAATCCTTGACTTCCAATCGCAACATCCAGCATCGTCAGAGGAAAAAAAATCTATAATAAGACGGGTGGAAATGTATAAAAATATAAGAAACAAGTTTTAGCTTCAGTTGTTATAGATTTCTCTCCTCTGTCGACGACGGATGTGACGATCGGAGGTCCGGGATAAAATGTATTTATTTTCTCTTCCTTTTCCCAATTAAAATCGAGCATCTATTGCATTTTGACGTATATTAAATGTACATGTACGTCGCCTGGCAGCTGTTTTAAGTGCATGTGAGTGCACGAGAAACCTTGAATCCGCAGAGTTCAGTGTAGTGTTCATATCTGTCATTTAAATCAAGACACTGCAATCATAAAAACTCGAGCAATTGCTTGTTTATTTGTAGATTCGTGACGGAAATAGCAGTGCCGCTCCTCTGATCGGTCGATACTGCGGCACCACACCACCAGCTCCCATCACAGCCTCATCTAATGTCATAGCTGTGACATTGATATCCAACAATATCATATCTCGTAACGTCTTCAACATTAGCTACACATCAGTCGGTGGTAAGCACTAATCGCTTGAGAAACAAAAAGTAGTTCAGTCTGGAACCACGGTAGGTTCATCAGACCTGCGACATTAGCTTGGCCTCCTCGTAGTTATCAACGCCTACGCCCTCGGTAAAATCACGTATTGTTATTTTTTTTTAAAAAGATAAGTATGTCTCATTCCGAAAGACTTAGTGCACATTGGTCTTCAAGAACGGACTGTGTCTATAGGCTTTTCACAAAATTTATGCACGACTCAAATTCCTATATCAGAACGAGGCCAGCACCGATTCTGTTAAGTCTACAGGAAGTTATCTATTTACAGTGAATGTCTACATCAACAGTGTACACTGTTATGTCCCTTGCTGCACAAATAACCAAAGAAGAACCGAGTATTGTCATTTCGTCAATTTCATACTAAAAAACAACCAAAAAGACTGGCTTGTGAAGATTCTTATATACAATGGACCAACTTTGCTAGTAAATTACTAACACAATCTCGATATCAGCTGATGTCCATTCTGGTGTATCACCAGCGGCCGTAATGTATGAATAGATAGTAACATTCGAGCATATAATTGGCTAGTAGCACTTTGAACTTCCCCAAAATAAAATGACGTTATTTTAAATGCAAATTCTCTTGATTTTAAAGAAAATGACTAACCCTTGAATGCCCCAGAAATTTCTCAAAAACGATGACTTCAGAGTCTGCTTGAGCTGTCAGTCTAGAGTGAAGACAGTTATATAGATTTGTTTTTATCACAGAAAACAGCAGGGTGACACAAATGCCCTCTTAAGTTGATAAATGAATCGTTCCCCAGCAAAATAAGTAGTCATGCAGTGACTGCAAAACAGTACTTCCCCTGGTGTAACCTCTGACTGTCATGATTTTTACACACTATAAACTTTGTTGAATCCGAAAGATGTACTAACTTTTATAGCTGTGAAAGTTTCACGCTAATCACATAGATATTCACTTACTCGCATGAATATGTATACACATGTAAATAGTATGTAATCACTTGATGCAACCGGAAGTTATATATTAGAAGAGTTGGCAGAACAACATGCAGGTGTACTAGACCCCTTGCTGAACTGTTTTTTTGTTTTGATATCGCCTTAGAGTAGGATTGATGGAGCAAAACTTGTCAGTACATTTCAATTCCTCAGCAGCAACAGTTGGGAAAATATTGATCTGGGCTAATCTACAGCCAAGCTCACAAATGACAAACTCACAATGTATGTTCACAACTTTTAAAGTCCTTGTTGGGATCTTTGCACGGCGTCATAACATTTGTGTCGTCACTGTACACTGGCTCAATATCAGAAGTAGCTATTACCAAACTGAGGGATTGGTTGACTTACTAGAACTCTTGGACAGTGTGACGGCTGATAAAAGATTTCTAATTAATAAGATATTCAGTGAAATGGGTGCAAAACTGAATATCCCTCCATCTCAGAGCAAAAATGAAAATTTTCAAGTGAGGAAACAAAAAACTTAAAAAATAGCCAGTTTGAGAATAAATGTGGAGAGTCATTAGGCACATCAAGGAAAGTCACGTTTTAATGTAACACTTCAATTTCCTTGAACATGATGACTGACTCAGAGAATCAGTTGTGGACAGTTTCATGTTTTAAGCAAACTTCAGAGCCCCTATTGTGAATGAATGATACCATACCGATGGTTTTGCAACAAATGGGAAGACTTATCCAGTGTATTAAAACTTTCACTTTATTTCTGATCACAGTTCTTTCTTGAATGGACATGTATATATGGGTAACAACAGTGACTACAGCTATTGTTGGCCATGTTAGTTTTAGACTAAAAATTGAAGAAAAATTACCGATCTTGTCTTTCAGGTGTTAAGTAATATTATTATCTTAGTTTTAAACTAACCGGATATAAAGAACAAAAAGAGACCTTTGTAGAATTGTTTAAAACACGAGTAAATAACTGACACACAGAAAATCCAGTTAATTAAACCGAAAATATCTTCAATCCATATTCCAAGCAACTGAATCAATGACTCACGACAAAATCTGATGAATTTACAAATAAAACTGGCAGCACTAAATGTTTTATCTAATTAAACCAGTTGTTTAGCCATTCATTAGCATCCTTGAATTTTTTTGAGAAACAAAAATCCAAGCAAATAGACTGCTAAATGACTGTCCAGATGACAGCTCAACTACTCACTTCTTATTGAGGTTATGTAATTTTCAATGGAGTTCTTGTACCCTTTGGACATATGATTCTTGCCTGATGACAACAAGATTCCAGAAAGCTACTTGTTTTGTTCGGAGCAAGTAAGTGTACGGTCACGATCAGCCAGAACAGAGGAGTCTGTCATGACTGCAAACAGGAAGTAGTGTGACAGTGTTAGCCTCGTTTTCGGTTCCCCTTAATGTCCATGAGGTAATATTAAAGGAGTTCTATTGCGGTCTAACAATTAACGTGCTGGCACCATCGCCATTTGCTAACTCAACAAATATCAAAAAACATTGTTGGTTTCGGGACCACGGGGATATTCGTACTGCAAATCGAACTCGAAATTATTTTTCAGATTTTCTGTTCTTCATTTGTGCGAACTCAAGTGTCTTCTAGTCTGTGCTTGGGTTTGTTATGGTTTATGCGTACTAGGCTCTAGTGAAAATGTGTCCTCGATGACTCGTATAGATTCAAACTACAAACTCAAGTAAAAACTCGAGTTTTCTAGTAAAAATAGGAAATTTCGCGTTCAGTATCGTAATTTTAGACGTAATAGTGGGCTTACCAAATGCAAAATAGGATTAGACTGGTATTTGCGCAAGTAAACATGCCCTCGAGCATGGAATAAGAGACACATATCTTGAGTTCTCGCAATCGTAGAATGGAAAGTGATAAAAGTATTTTTTAGTAAAAAGACTTAACTCTGAGCTCTGGTCTGTACCTCGACACATTGTAAGAACTATGCTTACCGCATGAAAAGTCCCCGCAAGCATCAATTTCACAAATTTCTACTCGTGTTTTTGTAAAACGAGTAAACACTAAAATCCGTATGATTTTACTCTGGTGAGTTTTGCTTTTTGAAAAAGTGAACATAACTAAAAATACCGCATCACCAACTGCATGTTAAAAGAGCTAACAATGTTTTTTGCGAGATACGCTGACATGATTTAATCCAAAACACATTACACGAAGTTCACATTCTCCATTACGATACATTGGAACGTTTACGACATTCTTCAGCAAAATTGACGTGCACTGTATTTTTTACTTTTTAGTATTAGGGGCACAGCAAAATGACCACGGAAAAATGAAAAAACGTTTTTAAAAAATAGTTGTGGAAAGCTATGCTACGTGACATTGGCACAACATTGAATTGAAATGATTTTACCTAATAGTCGGAGTTTTCGACATCACAAATGACCTTTAGTGTATAAAAATAAAAAAATGTCTGTAACTTAGTGAACGTTAAAAGCAACCAACAATGTTGTACTTATCAGCTGAAGGTGTTTTGAATGTAGTGTACCATAACAATGTGGTAGATCTTTCTTGAAAATATATCATCGCAGCGACTATGACATGTCCAAATATCCGCTACAGAAAGTGGGGATTGTATCTCCTTAATTAATAACTGGTATTAAATCCACTGTATAAACAAGTGATGCTTTTACTTCTCTTTGATTAGAGTTAACAATAAAATTCGACACTTTTTATTTGACTCGTTAATTCAGACAAAAACGTAACTGCATGGGAGGACTAAGTGTAACGTAGGGAACAACTTGTAACACAGTATTATAACAGGTTTCAAAGATTGGTGTAGAATTCGCAATCTAAGTGTGTATATTCAAATGCAACCCACATTCAATGATGCAAGGTATCCGAAGCGGTAAATCAAGATACATAAGTTATAAATTTGGTAATACCTTGTCCTCATTTCAATGAAACTGTATTGCTCCCTGTTTAGCTGGCGAAAAGGAAAATCAAATTAGTCATTTTACTGTCATAGAACCAGCCTTGTAATAGTCTTTGCCCACACAGGTCTAATAGATAACGTGTTCATGCACGGTTTTTCAATTTGCTATAGAGTGTCCAGTGAAGGGAATCTGGTCCGAGTGGACACCGTGGTCGTCGTGTAGCAAGACTTGTGACAATGGCGAGAAGACCCGCTCAAGGGTGTGCACGCAACTTCTTCATGGCGGTCACACTTGTGTCGGAAACAGCACCGAATGGAAGATGTGTCAAAACATCCTCTGCTCTGTCGGTAAGTAGAATGTGATCGAATTAGGAAGAATGGACGCCATGCACCATACAATGCGGTGATTGCAGAACCTGGCAGCGAAAGTGTGACAACCCTATTCCAGTACATGGCGGGAAGTCGTTTGATGCTTGTGATACGAATTTGCAACAGACAAGTAGGTTCATAGTGTCATTTACTGACCATAATCACACTAGCTCAGAAAAAATGATCTTAAAAAGGTGACTGGACCTCAAAATTCTAAGAAGTTTTAGACTTTCTTGCTTAGTTTCAAAGTAATCTGTTTTTCGTGTTACATACAAACTCTTAGGGGCAGCTCGGGGCGGTCTCTTTCAAGCTTGGACAAAGAGAAACGCCGTCGATATGACGGTATAGTGCTTTCGCGTACACTTTGTTTAGAAAATGGCAGTATTTCTTCTCACGATATACGAGATCCGCCAACTAAACTACTGTGCATCTTTTAAATTCTTAAAATTGTAATAATTTTCAGGTAAAATATTTAATAACGGGTACCTTGAGAGTATTATATTGCAATTTTCAGGTGCCAAGCATACCAGTGTGGCAACCACAGTTGGAATCGTCGTAGGAGGGATAGTGGCCATCATCATTATCATTGTCATCGTCGTTGCTTTGGTCATTATATACAAACGGCGGTAAGTGTAAGGTTGTCAGACGTCATATTTCCCTTAATTTTAATTTTCGTGAGGAACACTCGAATTGTCGTTATCGGCTATCATTTTCTGATCGCTGGAAGAGCTTTTGAAACGAGTACATGTAAATCCTTCGCACAGGGCATTTCAAATGCGGCTACTCTCGAAACAGAGGACGCAAAATCTGTTATAATAGATTTTAGTTTGCGTCCTCTGTCTCAAAAGACTTGAAATCCAAGCCTAACACTACGAGTGTCTGAATAATGGTTGGAGATTTTTCCCACAAACTCGACTTCATGGGATTTTATCCGTTTTACGACCACAAACCGCATTATTGGAATACTGCTATTGGATCGGATACACTTTTTCAAGTTATTAGTTTTTATCCGAGCTATAAAACAACAAAATCTGTGGTGTTTTTTTGATTTTATTACAAAATAGACTATTCTCACTGTTGTCTGACAGACATTCGCTGAAATCAACGCCGGTGTTTTTATTTTTTTAAAGCTGCATATCGTCCTGTTAAGGTGGCAAAAACCGAAATAATAAATTTGCTCTAGAACATTCCTCGGCGTGATAGTGTTCTAATTATGTTAGTCTACCAACGAGATCATCGAAACCATAAGCGACTCGACACAAAGCTTCCGACGTCAATTAAGTTGTCGAATTTTAAAATAACGAATTAGAAAATGGCACACCAGTGCCTGTGACTTGCGTTTGTAACAGAAATAGAATGCTACGATCACGGGGATAATTCTAAAACCTCTTTGACCCACACACACCTCGACCCACGACCCTATTGACCCACAACCCCCTCGGCCAAAGCTGGGTCCTACCGTAGGTCCTAGCGTCTACTGAACGCACGCCTGCTGTGTGGAGCCAGAGAGTAAACTAACGTGTTCGTCCACTGTAACCACTCAAAACTCGAATTTATGACATCAAGACATGGGCTGTGCAGCACTGAAATAAGTGGGGGCTATAGCCCCAACTTCCTATGATTCGCCGCCATGCAAGATTATTTTTCAAAAGGCGTAAAATAATTAAGTGTCTTTAATGACATTCCCATAACTGACACTGAATAATTATAATAAAGAGACAAGGTCGGTGCCAGTGAAACATGAATCATGATGAAACAAGCAACGTTCAACTGACAGCCAACAATTGTTCGGAGCTTTTTCATAAAAGTCTTCTATTTTCTTGTGTGAATGTGCTTTTCTTTTGCTTTTATTTTCGCAAAACTATGCAAGGCCAAAGATCGTCGACCTCTCTGTTCAACCACGTCTTCAAGGAAAGTCACTCAGCGACGTACTAAGATTTTTAAATAATGTGTAAAAAGCGCAAAAATACGTGTATTGCTACAGGTCGTGGGTCGAGGAGGTCGTGGGTCGAGGGGGCTGTGGGTTGAGGGGGTCGTGGGTCGAGGGGGCTGTGGGTTGAGGGGGTCGTGGGGTGTGGGGATCGAGGGGTTTTCAGAACAATCCTGACCACGATAAGAAATGCTCTGGGATCGATTTCATGAGTGTAAAAAGCCTAATTCGATCTTTGTTTTAGCCAGCTTTACAGGGCTAAATGTAAGTGCGCTTAAGTTTAGCTCATCGTTAGGCTGCGGTTGTGTAACTAGTGAGTTCGATTCCCTGCTGATGCTGCTTCTTATAAAATTTTCTCGCCGAGAATGCCCGAGTTAAGACGTTTACATCGAGTAAATTTCAAGATGAGAGCAATCCTTAAGTTCTGTTCCGTTGGTGAAAATGTGTACCATGCTGCTCCAGAGGATGTGGTTGCACGTATGTAAATGAACATCGCCTCAAAAAACGCTATTGCTAGTAACAATTTATTAAAATTTGATACTAATCATAATTTTATTACAGAAATCCAAAGCCAACACAAACCCTCGCGTGTACCCACACCGGAATTTCTGATACCGTTGACGTTGCTCCATCCGATTCCTTCGAAATGTGTGACCCAAGCAACCCGAGCTCTGCAAACCAGGCGGGTGCCGAAGTCAACTATTACGAAAACACAGCGTTTTATGAAACCTCAAATCACCATTCTGCGGACGCCGGCATCGACAACGAACACGTTTATGATAGGATAAGTGTAGCAAAATAACGAAAAAAACATGAAAATCTATTTGGTCTCGTGATTGTGCTACATTCAGTTCGCTGTCAGGTTTTACAGGGTTGGGTGGATGTTTTGCGTGTTTTTAGTTTTTACTTACCTTATTTGAAAAGTATTTAATTTAAGTCTGATGTTGGTTTGTCATGAAATTTGTTACTTGGTGAAATGAAATTTCTTCAAGTCTGTTGCTTTTTTGAAGTTTTTCACCTTGTGAAATGATTTTTTGTCAAATATCTTGCTTTGTTATACAATTTGTTACTTTGTGAAATGAAATGTCTTCAAGTCTGTTGCTTTGACATAAAAATTTTGCCCAGTGCTGCAGTGGGTCGTTTGCGCACGTAGGCGCAGCCAACCACCTTTTGGAATTTGAACGTAGCGCGTACGCACCGTAAGTTACTTTCAATGCTCAAGGTAATACGGTGGGCTTATAACGCCTACTTGCATGTTCCTGTTATTTTACCACTACAACACTGCCTTTACCTTGTGAAATAATTTTGTTTCAAATCTGGTGTTATGTCATAAAATTTGTCGCTTGTTGAAATAAAATGTTTTCAAGTCTGTTGCTTTTTTATGAAGTTTTGTTACTTGATGAAATGAAAGTTCTCCTGGTCTTTTGCTTTATCATCAAATTTGATTGCAACAGGTCGTATTTCTTCTTCGAGTGGGCGGAATTAACGACACGTCATGTGAATGGTTAGAAACAAATGGCATTACTTTTGGTTGAGATCGAAAACAAAATAGCAATGTGGCTACTATTCTTCACTATTTTGATTCTGGGAGCTACATGTATAGCTCCGGCGTATCAGGGAGGGGGCTCTAGCTTTTGTTCTGAAGATAGGCCATTACAAAAGCTATCGAAGGTCCATCGAATAGTTTCCCTGACTGGAAATGCACATACATGTAAATCAGAGGAACTTTCCGATGTGCGTGCAAAATCCATGCAGAGTTGGACATTACTCGACTCGGGAAGAGCTGAAGGTCCGTCGAATGTTTTTTTTTACAAATTTGTTTGACAAAAATCAGAAAAATGTGTTCAAAATACTCATTGGATGTGATAGTACAAACCAAATAAAATTCCCTTGGGATACTCAGGAACCATAATAGTCAGCATTTTGCCATACCAATTATTTTTGACTTCAAAATAATGCTACTACTTTGACATGGTAAATGATGCAAATCTGCTGCATTACAGTATGTATCAACAGCGGTTACGTTGTTTTCTGTATGTAACCTTGTTTTTCATTGGCTAAAGTAAACTTCATTACCCAGATATCAACCAATAAGAGTTTGCTTACTCAAAGACCCGGAGTGACCTTCTTAGTGACCTCAGTATGGCACGATAAACTTAATAGAGAATATTCCCGACTTGAAACATTCCCAACTTTATTAATTCGCAATTTTGAGCTTAGAAATCCCCAAAACAGGATTAGGGATATTTGTTCATTTTTATAGCATGGCTTTGCCATCAAAATTTTAATTAAAGATTTGGCCGGCTGACTATCAAATTTGCTGACGAAGTAAATGCTCTCGATGAAATAGAAGATCACCACCAAAACAAGGGCGACGACTGGTGTCGATGGGGACAGTTTAGTCGTAACTCAAGCATCTGTGTTCACTAACAGTAAAACGGTTATCCAGTCAGCTCGATTTTGGAAGGGTTCATAAGACAAACACTGGAGTATCCTGATATGTAAACTCCGTGTGTGAAAAACAAACGTCTTATAATGTAGAAAATGTTGAACACAAGTTCAGCCTCGCACAGCGTATGGATTGAAGGTTAGACTTTGACGTACACGTAGGTGCCCCCACGACATCAATCGATGAAGTGAAACCTTATTCCATCCTAAAATAATCAAGGGTTCACGTGAAAATAATAGAAGGACTAAGCAGGAATGGATTGTACTTCAGCTCAGCCAAGCTTAATAAAATACCTTCGGTAACGAGAAATTCGAAAATTCAATGTACCTATTCGTTGCAGTGGTAGACTAACCTCGGTGCGTGACAAAACTGTCGTGAAAACAACAACACGTGCGGAAAACTAATTAGACCCTATATCCACGCACGGCAAACTACCACTCACCACGGATCACCCACCCTGCTTCCCATCACAAAGCACTGAAAACGCACCGTGCACCCTTGCCTTGAACAAACAGAGCAGATTGGAGGATTTGTTTAATATTTTGTCGCCAGTCCGCGGCGGAGAGCGAGGATGTCGATGTAGAGAATGGGCAAATATCTGTCTAAAGCTTAAAATTGACATGCTTACGCTTTCTGGTTATGTCCATAGGGAGGAGATAACTTAGGTCCTCCAATGATTCCTTTTTGTAAGTCAGAGATACGCATTGAAGTTAATTTCATTAGCAGCTAGTATAAGTCTTAGTCGTTGTAGTCCAGAGACCACAGAACATGGGAAAGCCATTCCGCGATATATTTTTCAAGTTGTGAGTACCGCAGTCGTAGAAACTGGACGCGGTTTAAAAGTTGCCCACAGAAAGACTGACTGGTTGTGGATAAAGTTTAGGTTCCGTGGTGAAGGTACGAATCTGTTTCTTCCGCCTGAACTACTTCAAACAAACAAATTGCTATACATATAGAATCGAGGGGCACCTACTCATATTAATCCAGGAAGTGAAGTCCACATTGGTTTATTTGGAATCCTTTCTCTTCCCTGAACATTCCTCGCGAGTTTCAGAAATATGACGCCAGCGACCAGGCAAACAAAAAAACAAAAATTAAATGCTGAAAATGTCTCTATCTAGCAATGTCTGTATCAATCAAACCATGACAGCGTGTTCTCTCTGCAATAACTCATACTAAATTACGTCACATACTGTAAATTCCAAAGTCCATTTGAATCGTATTTGACGATACAAACAATGGGACTTTTACTCACAATTAAAATTGGTCTATGATGATCTTGATACTGTGAAACATAGCCTAGTAAAGTATACCGTTTTACTTGTGGAGTGTCTGTCTGTTAGTCACAACGTCCTTAAACAGTTTACTCCTTTCAGTATTTCTAGAAAGGTGTAACATTCTTTTAAAGATAGTGACTCCTTGAAGAGTACAACATTAGAAATAAGACTGATAGATCAATTAACCAAGTCAAGTATTGCGATTGAAATTTCCTTAAATTGGGATGTCAATACGGTAACTCGGAAAAACATCGTGACGAAAAACAGCAACATTCCTGGCACCCTGGTTGCCCCCAATTTCACAATTTGTCTTGAACAAAATATATTCTAGACATTTATTTGGCAAGTAATACATGCATGTTACAGTATTCAGATTTAGTCTTACAAAACTTACTGTTTATGTTCAACAGTTTATAAATTTCAAGATCCAATTTTTCCCTCGGCATGTCGCAGAGATTTTCTCAATACATAATCAGGTACATTACTCCTACTTCCTGAAATATCACATCCCGCACTTCCTGCTCCAAGATACGTCGACCATTTGCTTCATCTTCATTTTCAGTAACTCCTTTACGGTTTATTTGTATTTGAGCTTTGAGATGTGAAAAAAGCTAGCTGACCGCCACTCGTCGACATGAAACTTCGACCAGATGAGTTGAACATACTCCAAATGTTCACTTTTGATTGACTATCATTACACAGATTTATGAGGGCATCCCTCAAACCTTCGGAAATTCTCGAGGGCATCCCTCAAACCTTCGGAAATTCTCGAGGGCATCCCTCAAACCTTCGGACATTCTCGAGGGCATCCCTCAAACCTTCGGACATTCTCGAGGGCATCCCTCAAACCTTCGGACATTCTCGAGNTCCTTTCTCTTCCCTGAACATTCCTCGCGAGTTTCAGAAATATGACGCCAGCGACCAGGCAAACAAAACAACAAAAATTAAATGCTGAAAATGTCTCTATCTAGCAATGTCTGTATCAATCAAACCATGACAGCGTGTTCTCTCTGCAATAACTCATACTAAATTACGTCACATACGGTAAATTCCAAAGTCCATTTGAATCGTATTTGACGATACAAACAATGGGAGTTTTACTCACACTTAAAATTGGTCTATGATGATCATGTTACTGTGAAACGTAGCCTAGTAAAGAATACCGTTTTACTTGTGGAGTGTCTGTCTGGAGTGTTAGTAACAATGTCCTTAGACAGCCTTTACACCTTTCAGTATTTCTAAAAAGGTGTAACATTCTCTTGAAGATAGTGACTCCTTGAAGAGTACAACATTAGAAATAAGACTGATAGATCAATTAACCAAGTCAAGTATTGCGATTGAAATTTCCTTAAATTGGGGTGTCAATACGGTAACTCGGAAAAACATCGTGACGAAAAACAGCAACATTCCTGGCACCCTGGTTGCCACCAATTTCACAATTTGTCTTGAACAAAATATATTCTATGCATTTATTTGGCAAGTACATGTAATACATGCATGTTACAGTATTCAGATTTAGTCTTACATAACTTACTGTTTATGTTCAACAGTTTATAAATTTCAAGATCCAATTTTCCCTCGGTATGTCGCAGAGATTTTCTCAATACATAATCAGGTACATTACTCCTACTTCCTGAAATATCACATCCCTCACTTCTTGCTCCAAGATATGTCGACCATTTGCTTCCTTTTCAGTAACACCTTTACGGTTCATTTGAGCTTTGAGATGTGAAAAAAGCTGGCTGACCGCCACTCGTCGACATGAAACTTCGACCAGATGAGTTGAACATACTCCAAATGTTCACTTTTGATTGACTATCATTACACAGATTTATGAGGGCATCCCTCAAACCTCAATACGGACATTCCCGTTCTCGAGCTTCTTTTCATAGATTTCAACGCCCGACCTTCTCGTCGTTACATTCTGAATCTGTTTTCGTTGTAGATACGTGTTTTTGTAATAATTTCAGATCCTGTTTTCTCAAGTCAATTGAGTGCTGAATCTCCCATTGTAATTACGTAATCATGCGTAAATCTCAAGCGGATGCACAGCATGCCTCAGAGGCTAATAGTGACTTCAAACCTAAGCACAACACAGCTGACGTTATGAAAGAGTTAAAGCCATCTCTGTTAATGTAAAACATTTAAATTCTAAAGCATGTCTTATCGATTAAGGCAGATGGAAACAAATCTTACAAAGTTTGATTCCACGCTCGGAAATTAAAAGCCTAGAAACACACATTTTTAACCCTTATTGAATGGTTAGACGACATAAGGAACCCACGCAGTACCTAGCCCATAACCAATCCACACTCCGTAGTCAAAAAAAAGTTTAAATAAACGCGCCACTCACGATTCCGACACCAAGAACACACCGCCATTTTGAACTAACCCCGAAACCGGAAATACAATTCATTCAAGAACCCAGGCTTAAGTAAGTCGCAGCTCGCAGCTCGCACTGACAAAAGGCGAAGGCATGTCGTCCCCGGCTGTTTTATAGGAATAAATGGCTCAAATCACAAATGCCGTAAACATCCAAAGACAGTCGCCGACACTTGCATAAAATTACAGACTAGTAACAGTCCTCTGCCAACGATTGAATAACAAGGCCAACTATGGCGGGCTGGGCTAAGCGAGTTTTACTGGGTTTAATTAACTCTGGTAAACAAACAATATGAACAGAACAACGAACATGCAACATCAAATTATTGAATTAATTGCTATACACTTAGAATATCCTGAAAATTAAACTTGCGAAAATATTGAAAATAAATTTAGATGGAAATTAAGAGACCGACGGTGGTCTCTCGCGACGACCGGACGGCTGATTGCCAACAGAGAACCATTTGATGGCGAAATAACTTCAGGATGATAACTTGACATAGTGCCAAAGGGTATAATATAAGTATTGATGAGTTGGAAGTAAAAGGAATAATTCCCACTTAGCCAGAAACATTCGTAAATTAAGCTACTACCCGGAGGAGCTAATCCACCTGGCCGGTCGTGCACGGACATCTGTGCTCCGTGGGGCAAGATGAAAAAATTAATTAGCTACCTGGGCCGTGAAAGAGTGAAATTCCTGCGGCAAAAAGATTCGAAAATACTGCGTCATGCTCCTAACACTGCAATAATATTCCCATTGCGGACATTCAGCTCATTGACTAAAATTTACTACACTCCCCCCTCCCCGGTTTGCGCCGCGGAATTTTTGTGGACAACAGAGGTATATAATGTAAGTTTGTTTTTGTGAGGTTTGGAAATATATTTTACCTGATAACTGAAAATTAAACCCAATTTAGCAAGTGTTTATTTTTCCGGCAGAGTCACGGCGACTGCAGGGCGGGAATTACTTCGCCGGTTACTGTGTCCTTGCAGGAAAATCAAGCACAGATGTGGAGCTCAGTTTTGAGATAAAAATTGTTTTTTTTTTGTCAAAAAATCACCGTATTTGCATGTTTTTTCTATGTTACATTTTTAAACGGCCAGCAAAGCTGGTGCCGATTTTCTTCCAATTACGCACTGCGCTCACACGTACGTGTAGTCACCGTGACACGCCAATTGCTCACTTCAGGCTGATACTTCGCAGCAATTTCAAGATATGACGATCAAGGATAATACAGTTGTTGATCAAGAAACTTTTTCCATCTAATTTATCACCTAAACGGGTACTGTTGCTAAGTTGACGTAGCCCCGCGGTGAGTCAGGGCTGACCCTCAATAGCAGAGCGTTGGCTACGCGGAAGACTTTGCGAAGGTACTTCAAATTCATGATTATGCATCAAATACCGTTCGTCATATGCAAAGAACAGGTAAAATTAGGAAAATAAATAACCAAGTTTGTATAAAAAGAACCAAAATGGAAATCAAAAACAACCAAACAAAGTAACAACCTACGCTTGAGGTGATGTCAATACGTTTTCAAGGACAACATGGCTGTCAGTCAGGAATCGTTCCTGAACTGACACAGAGGAACTCAGGTCACGGAAATAGACGAGAATAGTCGATGGTTTTCCGATCTCGGCCGAGGTACAAAATTGTGCTAAAAAGGCTTTTAGTTTGATAATAGAAAGGATGTGAACATTATGCCATATTACGTATTACTTAATTTGGTATATATTTTTATTTTTTGAACTAGAATGGCCTTTGAGATAACTACTTTAAGGATGATCCCGCAATCTTTTGCAGAAGGTTCCTGAATTTGGAAACAAAGTTCCCGCTTGATTGGACCTTCATTGCATTCAAAGTTTTTCTGGGAAATAGATCAGGCCTTGAAACTGGCAAAGTTGTCGTTGCCAATCTCTCTAACCTTGACAGACGAGTCACGCTTGTAAAAGCAAAAATGCTCACCCCCCGGCAAAATGCTGATGCGAATATTAAATAAACGATGAGGCTGGGAAAATTGCTGTTCTTTGAGCCAAACAAAGTTTGAAAAAACTCCGAAGGGTACAAGAGCGTGTTCTTGAAATCGTCAAAATACCACGAAGAGCGGTTAATCGAATTAAACAGGAGGGAGCTGCTGAAGGAGAGGTCTAGAGAAAAAAGTTTTACTTTATGTTGTTTAGTCTATCTGAGGTTAAATTTAAACGAGAATATTCTCGACTTGAAACGTTCGCAACTTTTGAAATTCCGCAATTTTAAGCTTGACAACTTCCAAAACAATTATTATGGATATTTTCGGGTAATTGTAATATGTAGTTTACTTCTAACATGACTTTGTAATTAAAATTTTATTTTGTTTTGGACAGCTCACTATTAATGTTAAATTAGCTCACGAAGTAACTGCTCTTCCGATAAAATAGATGATCACCACCACAAAAAGGGCGTCAGTTGGTGTCGACGGCGACAATTTATGCCGTAACTCAAGCATCGGTGTTCGCTAACCGTAAAACGGTGAACGAGAGAACTCTATTTTAGAAGGATTCATAGACAAACGCTAGAGTATCCTGACGCATAACCCATGTTTTTGTTAATGAACATGAAAGAAGTGACATCTCAGTTGTAGATTACGCCATAGTGAGTCTTTAGGATATGCAGCTGAAGTGAAGAGCAAAAAGGTCTTGCAATGTAGGAAAATGTTGAACGCAAGTTCAGCCGCATATGGATGGACGGTTAGACTTTGGCGTAGGTGCCCCCACGACATCGATCGATGAAGAGAAACCTAATTCCATCCTGAAATCAGCAAGGGGTTCACGTGAATATATAGGAGAGGCTTAACACTGCATTGAATTTCTGTATCAGTTCAAGCTCAACCAAACGTAATAAAAATATTTACGGTAGCAAGAATTTGCAAAAATTAACAATACGAACACTTAAATAGACACTTTCGTTTCGAAGGATGAGCAATGATCACGGTCAAGATTGTAAAATCCCTAAAAGTGCACGTATTCGCTGTGATTCGAATTTCAACGGTACTGGTAGACTAATCTCTACATCTATGTTCGACAAAACTGTCAAAAAAACAACAGCAGGTGCAGAAATCTACAGTAAGTAGGCCCCATATCCATGCACCGCGGACCACTTACGGCGGAGAGTTCACCCTGCCACCCATTGTGAAGCACTTAACACGCACCGTAAAGCCTTGCCTCGAACAAACCGAGCACACTGGTGGATTGGCTGAGACCCGCCCGGATGCCAACGTAGGGGATGGGCACCCGATTTTCGAAAGCAAATAGCTGTGTAAAGCCTAAAAATGACACGCCTACGCGTTTTGGCCGTCGACAGGGGACCTTTAAGTCTAAGCCAGAGATAAGCCGCGGCATTACGGTCAGTTTCATTAGTAGTATTAGATACTTGTAGTTTTAGTTGTTCTTGTTTTAATGACCACAGAGAATGGGCGCGCCCCTCCACGGTATATTAACATGTTATGAGTCCCACAGGCATTAAAAGTTACCCACTCTAATACTGACTGAGTGTTGTTAAAGTTCAGGCTCCGTGATGAAGGTATTGCTCGCAGTAAGAATTTGTTTATCATGCATGAACTTCTTAAAACAAGGTGTTGTACATTTGGAATCGAGGTGCACTTACTCTTATTAATCCAGGGAGTGATGTCCAGAATGGTTCATTTGGAATCATTTCTCTTCCCTGAGCATTCCTCACGAATTTCATAAATATGACGCCAGCGATCAGGTAAACAAAAAGCAAGGAGAGAAATCTGTAAATACAGGAGCCATGTGACCAAACAGACGTAAGCAGGTATCCAGGCGAATTCGGGTGGGCCATGCACCCAACTCAGTTACTTTTGCATTACTGATGTAGATGAATATCATATTGGCAGATCTACGTTTTCAGTAAGAGGGTGGTTAGGATTCGGGCGAATCCGAGGAGCGTGGCCCCTTCCCGTGTAATGTTTTTTGGTTTTTAGTATCTGATTTCGTTTTCTTGGCAACATTTTTTTAATTTGTATTTTTGATTCTGTTCTGAGGGGATGTTTGAACCCCCCTGAAACCCCCGTAGATCCGCCTCTGATATGGCCGAGGTATCGACTACGTCTCTCCATTGTTAGACTACCATCAGACCACGATCTTGAGTACTCATACGCAATCGTACAAGAACTAAAATGACGTAACGAAGGCCGCGTTGTCCTACTGTACCTGCTTGAAAGAGATTTACGTCATCATCGGACTTAATTGCATTGAACTAATTACGTAAACAGACCTCTTGAGCTCACGAGTAAAGTGTTGAAAATCGACAGCTGTTTACGTTGGCGTGAATTGGTCCAGACCACGCATTGGTGATGCAATAGAAAACTCATACTGTGGATGAGAAGGAAGGGCCCTGAATTAAAACGGATGAGTCCAAAAAGGGGGAAAGGGGGAAGGTCCATCCTTCCCGTTCTCCATCCTTCTTCTGGGTCTTTTTTCTCATTGTGAGCCAATCTCCGGATCTAAGTGGACGTGTTTTCCCGTCTACGCTAGTGCAGTCGGCACTCATCATTGGACAGCAAGGCACGGAATTTGTAGAACAGGCATGACAAAACATATGCCAGTACTGAGCCTCGCATTGTGACCATTTTGGGTCACTTGAAATTCGAGATCCCGGTAATGATCAGTATATTCTATTCTATAGAAGTAATGCCGCCATAAGTTGAAAACGAGAGAATTTCTGGAAAAGTGACACCCGATTTGTTTTTCTAAGTAGCACTTTCATACTGTTATACTTACATTATTATAAGAGCAGTGCCTACGCTCAAACCGCCACCTGACGGAGTTCCAGTGGGACTAACACCACCACTGGGGCAGCAGTACTTGCTCTTGAGGGTCATGTACTGCAACAAAAAATCACATGTACTCGGCACACTGCGGGAGGTTGCTCAATCTCTGTATTTCAGTAATACAAACCCAAGGTCAAAGTTAAAATTAATTAATTTCGAGTTGTAGTTAAATGGTTTCAGAGGACTTCATTTAAAGAGTTCCCACCAAGACTCTGTGTGTCAAAAAGAGTTTATTAATCCATCATAAGAGGTTTAATAGCTTTTAGTATACCTGTTGCTAAGAAAGAAGCCAACAAATTTAAAAAATAATATTCTGTTATCGGGGTGGTATGTAATGGGTGAAAGACTGTCTCTGTCGTTGTTTTTTTTACCAGTGCATTACTTAGGAGGGTGAGGAAAGTCCGCGGAGAGCCGCATTTTTCAAACATAGAAAATAAAGGTGCGTTTGTAGAGACTGTAATCACAGCAACTTGAATGCGAATGTCCGTGATCAAAGTTACTAAATAGGTTGTGGCAACTGTTTGGGCGCCGCACGAGAGTGTAGAACGATGTGAACACGCGATTCGGTCGGAAGCCACAATTAGTTCGGCACATTTCAAAAATCATGATTCCAGCAAACACTAAGACAGCGTTAGTTTGAAGGACTCGCCAGATTGTACACGTGTATAATTTTATAAACAATGAACAAATTGCATCTATTGTAGGGCGAGTGATGCCAGGCCCTCGATCCCCGTCCAGATCGAGTGCCACGACACGTAGGCTTATTCCTTGTGTTTAGACTGTGCTACATGTAATTCCATCATGGCAATAGTGAATACGAGTGACCCAGGTTTACTGTAGCCTTTGCCAGTGATTATTAAGTGTCTATTTTATGAACACTGACTACCCCTTGGTTCAGTTTGTTGTCGCACACATATGTCTGCAGCATTTCTCGTGCAGGAAGGTCGAGTTCATTACGGCCTCAAAGCCGAAACTTCGCTAAGTGGGAAATCGAATTTATTGTCTGATTCTTCAAGTGCTTGAGTGCGATGCCCATATCCTCTCTCCTCTTTGTCTGCATGATAATCGTCTAGTTCTTGCTCAAAATCGTCGTCGTATTCTGATCTGCTGTGTCATGCCATTGCAATTGATGGTCAAGTGACCGAACGTCTTCCACCCATTACATCATTTGGCGGGAGACTTAGAAATAACTATATTTTCTTCAACATTCGCGACTATTTGGTATAAAAAGTGTTTATTTAGTAAGGTTTTAATGGTATTCATTTCATATTAGCTAACTGAAACTTCAAAAACTAAGAAAATTCATGGTTTGAGCTCTTTAAAGACGTAAGATTCTCGTTTACTACTCAGCAATGGTTTCTTAAGACATCCCACACATAAGCAGAAAGTCTGACAAAATCACAGGTGTGAAAGTAAATTATTCGAGATGGCCAGCAAGTGTCCACCAGTTTTGAGCTTTATTGATATGTTATACTTATGACGGCTGAAATTGTAGTGTTGCAACACGTCACCATAAGACACTCTCAAAATAGTCAAACTAAGGAAAACCAACCAATTTTCCCGCCATCTGTAACAAGTTTTGCCAACAAAATGGCGGTGCAAACGTCTGTCAAATAGCTCATAACTAAAAATATTCGGAGCTACGCGCGCCGTTTTGTTTTTGATTGGTTGATCGATGATCTACCCTGTACCAGTAGCGTTCGCCTGTGTTGCGTTGCTCAAGTGAAATTACGCTCGTAGCTACCCGCGTATTCTTGCATCTGATAATTAGTTTGACAAAAATTACGCAAATACCTGGGTGCGTACTGACGCCCATTTCAAGTCCAAACCTGATTTCAAAACAATAAGGAGTAAAATGGCTTCGTTCTCAAATTTACACTGCCTTGGACGTCCATGCCCACTGGTTTGCTCTAGTTGGCAAATATTAGGTGGCTCTGAACACTTACAATAGCCAGCAGCCGAGGTCAATTTGCAATGCCAGAAATCAAGTTCCAGGTGTAGGCTAGGTTCGGGTGCAGTTTTGAGGTTAGTGTTGGAAATGAAAAATACCACTTGCTCGGCTGTAGCTGCACTCTTCAAGATGGCGGCCCCCTTTGTATTTCTGCGTTGCAAGGTAGAGACTGAGAAACCGGCTGCGACTTCAGGTAGTCCTTAAACAAGCCAGCATTTCAAAAAAACTACATGTATATGGTTGACAATACTTTTCGACCACATTCTTGGAGTATGTAGGAAATTTGTTTTTAGAATCTTATGTTGGCTATGTCGTGCTTCGGCAAGGTAGTGGTGGTTTTGGGTTGAAAAGTGCCAGTTTTGTGTTTTTACCCCCTTTATCTCAGCTTATCTTGTTATTTAAATGCAGTGAAAGTGCCAAAAACACAGGACACAATAAACTGTCTGTGCTCATCTGTAGGGCTTTTGATGCGAAGCATGACATTCTTTGTGGGCTAAACCCAGTGAGAGCTGTTCTGTGTCCACTGAGTACTATTTGTCGTAAATGTCTTATTGGGCACTGAATAGGAAAAGCTCTAATGACAAGTCATCTAGTCTTGGTCCTTGCTTCTGACTGGTAACATACAATGTATGAGAAACAAATATTCGCGTGTACCTATGGCCAGGGCAGCGGCGTAAATGCCCTCGAATATTAAGCAGCATAACGTGCTCGGCTGCAGGTGTTTGTTTAACAACTAACCAGAAACAAGGTTACGCATGAAGTTACAAAAGACATTTCGATAAAGCAACCTATCAGATGCAGATCTAAGCGCATAACTACATGTACACGCTTAGGTAAGAGCGGGTGTTCTTATTATGAACAGTTTATTGACCTGTAGGAACAGCAATTTAATTCATTGTACCTGTTACATATCCTATTTTATTTGCCCTGAAACGAAAAAAAAAAATCCGGCACAACTTTTGTAATTTAAACAAATTGGAAAGACCAGAAGCTTGTAATTAGTCTCTGGTTGGAGAGAAAACATCTAATCAAGATGGCCATTGAAATTGTCAGAAAGTAGCGAAACTCCAATTCATCATGTCCGATTTGCGTTCATCAAATATGTATATGTCTCTCGTAGAATATGCTGTGTTTATTGATGAAACTGGAGTCCGTTAGATATGTTGAACACATTTTCATGAGAAGTATTCTCCTTGACAATCAGAGTCTAAAAGACGCCTTTGAGTACAATTCGGTCCTGTGAACCACAAATAACCGTGTCTGGATGTTGCAGTGTCTTGGAAGATCAAACAGGTCTCATAAAAATGGCTGTTTAAATTCACTCGTTCATAAGCTCATTAAAGTTTTTCATTAAAAGATACTAGACCCTGTTTTGATGATTTAGCTAATCCTCGTTTTGTCACTTGCTATAATGCATCAGTGGCGTCTTTCTGAACGATGAAAGCAGGAACAATCTAAAAACTTATACAGTACATCCTGTCCCACAGATTGGAAATTATGGTTCTTCGTGTGTGGTCTTTCGCCACAGTTGCCGTGTAATTCGCTAAAAGCGTGGGTCACGCATACCCGTTTAGCAGACTTTGAAACGAGTTTTCAAATTTTAATCCAACTTTTTGAGGGTTGCCGGGGATTACAGAGCATTATTTTGTACCAGAAAATTGGATGGAAAAGTCGTCTTTAACATAATTATGTTAATAAGCCAAAACCCGGTTTGGCATCCTTTTAACTAAGTTGAATTTAAAAAAAAATCAGTACGGTGAATGATTATTCAATGTTAAAGAAATAAAAGTCTGCACTACCGTAATCAATACTTTAACAACTACAGTCGCAGCTAGGCTACCTTGCGTAAGATTGTCGACAATGTTAATTAAGTATGGTGTAATTATTGTAACCTATCGTTCCAAAATTGAAATTTTCACATTTGTTTTGATAGTGCTATGTAGAGCATTTGAAAATTTTAGAACTAGTCATAAAAAAGAAAGCCCAGCACTAAATATGCAAGAAACGTGTTACATTCTTGGATTGTATAAATAATGCAATTTCTTGCCGATCATCCGCTCTATTTTTGCCTCTTAGTTTCTGTGATTTCCCTAGGACTTGTGCTATCGTGTATCTTAGTTTCGATGTTTAAGTTCTTACCACAAGGGGGCCTCTCGATCCTACTCATTAGAATTTGGCGTGCTTTTATCATTTTAGATTTGTCCTTCATTTGACAATGAACAAACGAAGGTTGTGCGTAATAGTGGGTGTTGACTACTATATGTCTACGGTCTGAAGCTTGCTTATACTGGATTCAACTAAGAAACAATTTGTTTTATTTCTCCTACCCAACGAACTCAAAATTGTATCAAATGCATCTTGTCAGATTTTGAACACTTCCAGTAATCGAGCAGAGATTAAGTAAGTTGACTATGAACTAAAAGACCCACTCACAAAAAAGATTTTTACCTCTGACTTCATGAATGATTAAAGAGTGAAATTGTTCGTGAACGCAGTATTTGTATTTTTAATTTCGAATCAATTGTATAATGTGTTCGCCTACTTAAGCGATCCTCCCGATTTCTATTTTTGAACAAAAGTAGGAAGAAGCCCACCAGAGAATTTGCCCCAATTCTCCAAAATCCAATGTGTTCGCTAAATACGAACGAAACCGACCTTTTTAAAACTTAACAGCAGTCACAATGTGGTAACTATCGACTTACCGACGTTCACATCCCAGAAATATAGAACACGTGTTTTTGCCTCCAAAACCGACATGGATGCTGAGGGCAAAAATTCAACACGTTACTGGGATTTTAACCAATTTAAGAAAAACAAGACAAATTTTGTATGATAATTGGTAGTATCAATATAAACTAATATTTACGTAGTTAGCTGACTTTGTAGGATCTTCGCCTGTTGCCGTCAATTTTCCTTCTTCGTTTTCGTCACATTCCAGTCCAACGTAGCTTGTCCTATTTTAACCAACAGTGGTAATACAGCCAAGCGATCTTTGTTCAGCTTTAAACTAAAGGTCCTTTCAAGCGATTTTTTTGCGTACTTTTTGGTAGAATTCCGGAATTTTTTGTCAAAATTTTTATTAGAGTGACGAAGCTAACTTACAGTGCAGCCACTGAATTATTAGACTTCCCTTCGGTCTACCTCCGGTCTGGCTAGACGTGACCGTAACCGGAGACAGACCGGAGAGTGAGGCGTGAGTCGACCGTGACAACTAGCGTGAGCGCAAGCGCGACTGTACCCGGAGCTCACCGTAAGTTAGACGTGAACGAAGCGCAAGGGGACCGTGAGACAGGCGTGAGTGAGCGTGACCCATGCCTGAGTTTCCTTGTCTTCTTTACAGTCAGGACAATTGTAATTGATTTCTCTCACGCCTGCGTTCCGGTTACGCTCCGGTCTGGCCAGGCGTGAGGGAGACCGGACGAAGTCTAAGAAGTCAGTGGCTGTACTGTATGAACATTGTTGTGCTCAAACGATAAAACGTACAAAATTTTCAAAAAAAATCGCACAGGATAGTCACATGAACATGCTCATTGCTAAAACTTGAATCATGCGAGTTCTTTCCGACATTTTTCAGGAATCTTGAAAGTTTATTAATTCAAGGTTGAAAAAACGTAGCAAATAACTTTTAATTGTTCACGCGAGTAAACATTTTGAGGAAAACTTTCTTAAAAATTTTGGAACAAATTTTAGCAAAAAACTGCTCGAACGAGCCGGCATTAAATTAAAATCAAATTTGTTTCCCCATGAGCCACCGCCCGTAAAATGTGTTTGCACTTCAATACTTTTTAATGCACGCTGCATGAAGAGACTTTTTCAATTATAAAAGTGAATTATTTTTGAAAAAACATGAAAAGTGGGAAAAACAGCGTGTTACCGACTTGCATGTGCATGTATCTCCCATCTCAGAGGAGTGAGCGAGCGTAGGGCGAGCGGGAAAAATAAGCACCCTATCGAGTAGTGCTGTGGTATTTTACAGTAAATTGTATTTCATTGAGACTTCTCAAGGTGTTACACGTATGTCGTATTTGAATGAAATGAACAAAACTGTAGCGCTCATCTTCGGTAAAGGCTGTCAACTAACTCTATTGCAGTATTCTCACAGTGACATTTCGAAAACAGGAATGTTTCATTTTCTTTTGCAAGCTCAGCGACAGATTTTGATTTATTCTTTGGCAATATCAGATATCAAATTTTTTATGAAAAAAACAAGTACAATATATACAAAAATACGATAAGCGTGTAATTGAAATATTACCATAAATCTACTCGTAGAAACACGGGAATTTCATTTTTGTGTCACAATGTCTTTGTAGCTTTTACAATGTACACACTCAACATAGCTATAATTGCAATGCAATATTTTATTGTTTGAAGAGCTACAACGTATACTGTATTTCCATGGAGTGGAAATGTATTCTTGATATGAAACTTCAATATCCGTTTAGAAAATGTTTAAACAATACCTCGGTGTAAATGGGTCACTCGCAGTATATTGCAGCTCTAATCCTCTACTCGGATCATTCACAAATGCTGCAGTATTCTGAGTTCCTATACTGTAGTACATGGGCAAGCCACCGTCAAAATGTGTTTGACAAGCCTGTTGAAAAAAAAACATCCATTCAGATTAATATATTATACAAAATTGTCGAAAGGTTCACATCCTAATACTTGAATGGAGTTGAGATAACAACGCGATTGGACTGGCCATATTCTGTAAAAACGATCTGTTATGCTGTGATGTAAAATGACGATAATTTCACCACAAAAAATGGATGGTTCTAGACACTGAAATACTCCGAATTGCCACGAGGCTAAATAGAGCACGCGCAAACTAGCCTCGGTATGAAGCACTAAAGAGGAGAGAGCTCAAAAACTAAACTGGCCTTATCGGTCTATCAAATACTCGAAACATCTTACAAGCATTTGATGGACGCATAAACTGCCTGAATAAAAATGGCTAGATCTTTCAGCTTTTAAAAAACGCCTTTCATACTTCAAGAGAGAAAAGCAGTGACAGAATTAGAAAACCTTTCCGTTGAGGAACCCTACAGTGAAAGGTCCCGATGAGTCGTAATCACATGATCAGTGCTATGGGCCTTGCGGTGTGGTCTAAATACAATCAGGAAGAGATTTCTTCCTGGTACAATGTATGCCTGGTGCATTTCAACTGCCTCCTATTGAGCAGCTGCGCAAGCGTCTACAGTCTGTTTTAGGGGAACGTAAAGAACGAAATCATGCCGCACTCCTTTGTGTAGGCTCTTTTTCTAAATTTGTCTAGTTCGAAATAGAGCAACTCGGTGAGCTTCACATGCTCCTTAAAAGCATATAGCTTGTTGGTGGAGTCTGCAGGTGTATATTTAAACACTAACGGGCTAAACTAGCAAAACTGAAACCATGTCCAGTTGTCGATACAACCAAAAACGGAGTCTACAAGTACGACATCGACTTTTATTTTAAATCCTCGAGTAAAATCATGATAACTTGAAATAATCGCTATGATGATACACACACAACATAGAAAACCTTAACCTGTGTAATTCAATTTTTGACTTTCTGCCAATCTCATTAATTGACCACGTTCTTTAGTAAAGCTTCAAAGAGGAAACGTACAGTGATAACAAAGGAGCATCTATAACATGATCAAATTTTCTTGATATAAACGTTTTGGACGAGATCAAAAAAACTATGCTGCATTTTTTAAAAATGTTACGTTCGTTTTTAATACGCAACCGTTAATTCGTAAAAGTCCTATTTTTCATAAGCCCATGAAAGTGGAAATTTTTAGAAAAAAAAGACTTTGGAGAACAGAGCATTAATTAATAGTATCTGGAAGTTTCATGTCAATGCGATCAGCCATGTTTTGAGATATTATGTTCTGAAGTTAGTCAAATTTGGTCATTTTCCAAGGCTCATTAAACCTAGTTTCTTGCGACTTCCAGGTACAGCAATAAATAAGCATTGGTCGCAAACTTCATCCTCAAACTACCTGTCTCGTGAACGGTAAATGTGCGCATTATGAAGCATGATTAAGGCCCACACAATTTCTTTAAGCCAATTTCAGATCAGAATTCAAAATAAAATCCACTTACAGCAACTCCTACACACGTTCCTGAGGTATCTTCTGATAAAGTGAAGTCATTGCAGGGATTCCATGCAAATTGGTCCGAACCTCCGTTGATATTTTTGAACCTTGAGAAAAGACATCAAAATGCTAGATTGGAAACTTGTATAATCTTGCAAACAAAGATACAGAAGGTAATCTCAACGTTAAACCGTCTCGGATTCCGCAAACTTTGTCAAAAACACAAGCTACTACGAATCATATTGAACTGCTAATACAGATATTAAGTGAACTGTCGAATTTCCTTCAACACGACATATTTACTTGACCGTTGAATGGTACTTTGGTAGTACATAAATGGTGGATCCGTGTTTAAAGAAACTAATTTTTGATTGCTGCACTGATCTTTGCTTGGATGAGAAGTGGGTTCTAGGCTTGGAAAAAATGCGCGGAACAAAAACTGATCCGACGTGACAGACCAATTTGTATAGATTGATCTCAAGCGGTCTGTTCTTTCCAATGCAGGATGTCACTTTTAATTTGGCTACTGAACAATCGTTGACCTAATTCAAAATGGCAAAACAAAAGTTCCGTTTTGAGAAGGGAAGCTAGCTTGTAGGCTCTTTAAGACACTCCCAAGCAATATTACATGTACATCTCTGGTGTGTAAAAACCTAACGCTCTGCAGTGACCTGCGCAACAAAACAGCCCCTGGACAAAATGTGAATGCAAGGAAATAGCTGAGGTGGTGGAATAATCTCGCAGTGTTGAAAAACTGTTCAAGCTTTTTACTACTTTGTATCCGTATGTGGAAAGTTTTCACCCTGCATGTTCAACTTTGCTCTGTGTGACTCTAAAACCATTACAGGTTCCTTCCACGATATGTTTCATAGCAAAAGCAATACCCACATATTATCCCTGCCGCATGTTCTGAATTAGCGTTGTAATGTTTACAAGCCATTTTACATAGAGGCATCATGCCAAAATCAGCTCTCATAAATTGGGAGCAATAGACATTTGTTTTTGCCCTCTCGCTCAATGCTTCATTTTTCAACCCGCCTCCTGTATATCGCCAATTCTGTTCCATACGAAAACTTTTTTTTCTCTTTCGTCCGTTTTCACAGTAGTTATACCACCTCCGCCCCCTTTGTGATCAGCAGTTTAACTCACGTCCGGCTGCAGCCCTGCGTTTATTTCGTTGACATTTGCTACATAATGAGAGTTGTGTGCATTTTAAAACAAAACAAAGTGAAGACAAAGAAGAAATTAGGAAACATTGCAATGAATGTGGTGGACCTCCATTGAGGGGCTGCTCACACTGCGGTCTACAGGCTGTATACTCACCTGGGTGTATTGTCCGTATTGGCCAAAGGACTCAGATCTATAACTTTTCCATCCTTGGTGCGGCACTTGCAACTTGACTCTTTCGTACAATCAATCGATTGTTTACTACTGCTCAACTTCAGTACGGTAAGCAGCCCAAGTAACGAGAGCATATGACCAAGTGTTGGCCACATTTCAGAGTATTTTTAACTTTCGAATGCTGCTAAGTAATGAATCACATTGTCGTAGAATAGCACATCATATGATGAACTTTGTTCGACTCGAAGAAGGGTTCATACATGTACATATATGTCGTAGTCATTATCTTGTTTACACACAGATTAAATGAGACGTCATGTGATGGAAGTATATTGTACATGTACCTGTGAGTATCATACAGAGCAATGTCCAAACATACATGTATTATGTACATGTACTGGCGCAAGTCGAAAACGAACGAACAATAGCGAACATGCTCTCTACATTCACTGTTCCAGATGGCACACTGGTACATTAAACCTGACTCAAAAAGTAAGTATATCACACGTTTTTGCACAGTACGTTCATTCCAAGAAATAAAGAACAGTTCATATGTAATTGTGTTCATTTGTATAATCCTGTCAATTCGATCTAGATATTTTATGAATTTTACCTTGCGGTGAGTAAACAAGATTTTATGAAAACGCTATAGAAAGGGGACGTCACAAACTTCAATGAACGAAACGAGTACGAGTTTTCGGGTTTCAAAAACATGGCTTAAATTCGAAATGTTTAGTACATGTACTGTTAAGGGGGCATTTCGGAGTATCGGCCATGATTAGAAAAAAGATTAGTTGAGCACTGGTCTGAAGTGATTAGAAATTTTCTGTAGTTACGTCGTCAACTAAAAATGGTCTTAACAGTCTTCTTTTTCTTCCAGAAGACCTTTGATTGTGACTTCGCGAGTAGCATGGTCGATTCCGCTCTAAGATTCCGATTAGCTTTTGCCATGCCCCTCATGTCGGCCAACACTCTTGATAAGCAATACCGTCATCTCGTTTCCCACAATGTATATTCGAACTTTTACCAACCGCATTGCCGCGCCTTTATACCCAAGGGTCTATATCCGAAATTATGCTTTTTCCCAAGTGGTTCGCATACTGATGGATGCGCCTACGTTTCTCTTATAAATCCAGGTAATGTATGCTACTGTACATAGGCCCATACATCAATTCGCGTACAGACGCATCCGTTTTGACTACTGCTGTGCCTCCTGCTGCTACTTTTTACGTTTGCCTCTTTATCTTTGGAGCTCCTTGGTATATTTTCAAGACATTTAGTAAGTAACTTTGTATTACTGCATTGCGGGGCCTTTAGGCCCCTGGACCTATCTCCGACATTATGCCATTTTCGTGGCGTTTTTTACCCAAGAGGTATCGCACAGACGTCCATGGGCCTAATGGCGCGGTAGTAATTACCTCGCGCTCATTTTATACAGTTGTCTCGAATAGCTGTAGCCACGTCCCTGAAACAAAAATGATTCAGAATCGAGAAGAGTTTGCACGCTTAAACATATGGCTGTCACGGCATCTAAGTTTTAACCGGTGAACCTGTCAAGCGACAAAATTTCGCCAAAATTCTTGTCGCTCGACACGTTTTAACAATCTTCAATTAAAGGGGCCTGGAACCAGAAAAAACAGACTAAATTGCGTTATTCAAAGTGGTTCTCTGCCACAGAAACAAATTTCAACTTCTTCATTAGGTATTTTTACGGTTTTTTCGTAAAGATTTATTTGAATTTCTGTTTATGTCAAAACATTTTTAGTTTAGTTTTAACGTAAATGTGGATCTCAAAACAAAACAATTACATTTTATTCTATAAATACCTCCCTTAATATCTTAACTTTGATTTAGAATGTTACAGGAATCGAAATTAATTTAAAGACAAGCTTTTTAAATTTTTTTCACCAACCATTTATTCCGTCGTATGTCTTCCATTTTTGTCGTTGATTTAGCTCTGCCCAGTCATACACATTCAGTAATTTCCGCCGAGCACTACCGAGCGTTTTCGATTACGGCCATTTTAGTAAAATTCGACATTCATTTATAGGACTTGAGAATCTAATCTGATATGTACTAAACAATGGCGTAAAATGGCGAGAGTTTATATCTACTGTTGTACAAGCATAACAGGCAGCGGCTACGATTTATTGCACCTGTGAACTCGCTGAATATGATGCAAGCATTCGGCTTCGTAGTGAATTTTACACCTTCGGAATCCCGTACCCGGGGTTCCAGGTCAACTGCCATACGATTTATATTTACATATACCACCAGACATGCAGTTACAGAAGCCAGAAACAACACGATACTTGGTTTGTAAACTGACTACTTTGGTCACCGGTAAGACCGGTCCAGTGAATTACGATTTTATAAAATCACACTCTCGAGTGTCTCCGATAAAATGAACGAAAGATCACAGTTATGCGAACTTGATTTTTACAAGAAAGGAAACCAAGAGGCAGGGCTATACATGTTGTTGTATTTCCAAACTTGTCAAAGTAGATCTAAGTAGCAACATAAAATCATGGCTAGATCTCACTTCAGCTCCGTTATTTCTTAACCAATCTCGCAGCACAATTATCTCAGTATTTCTTTTTGTGCCCTTCGAAAATTGTTTATGATCTCTGATTTTTATTTTACACCGCGTCCGTTGTGCCGAAGACGTTAACAAGTCTATTCCCTATGGCCGCCGCCATTATTATGTCATGGACCGTGGCGACACCTATAGGGGATGTGTGTGCGCCGACGAAGTACGCGAGGCGTTGACTGCGACCGATTGTAGTTTGCCAATTTCAAAAATTGTCAAGCGTCTTTGTTTAAAATAATGAAAACAAAAAACATGAGCAGTGTATTGGAAATACACAAAAGCAAAATATAGAGTATATCAAGAAAAAATGTGGTCAGTAAAGGTAAAATATACTGAAAATACGTCATAAGCAAGCGTGTGACTCAGTAGTCAGAGGTAAACAGGTGAAGTACATGTAGGTGATTGGATGGTCAGCAGGTACAGAACATCTAGGAGTTTGTATAGATCTGCTGAAGAAGAGGTAGGGGGGCGTACCTCAACCAAACTATTGAGACCTAAGAGAGCTTTCTCCAATAGTCCAGGTGCTAATATCAATTAATTAACAATTAATTATTAAAACTTTCAACGCACAAACTTTGTTTTAATATATAATTGAAAAATGTTTCCTACGCCAATGTCCAAAAACTGCGCTCTTACCCTATCCAAACGGGTCCGGATCTTTTGTTTCTAAAATTCACACCTTACGACATAAAACATTCAAGCGGTTTATGCCCAGTTACATGAAATAGTCCCAAATATATACTCAATAGGGACAGATTTAGGATTTTTAAAGGGGTGGGGGTGGATCAAAGACTTTTTAAGAAGGGTGGGCCACGTGGACTCCTTATTTCCTGACTTATTTTAAACACGCAAAATCTAAGAAAATGACATCGTCATTGAGTGCAACAGGGTTTTCAAGGTACTACAAATATTACCAAAGTACCCACCAATGTAGGGCTCCATATGCTTTTAAAAGAACACTTCTTTCGACACTTCCAATGAAAAATTATCAACAAGGTTACCAAACCATACAATTAGTATTTATTAAGCACTGAAGTCCATACCATGATCATATAATATAGATTATTTACCAACGACAGCCAGATAGTTGACTGTATGAGATCACAAGAAATAATTTAAATAAGTTGCAGCTAGTAAATAAAAAGCAATCCATCAATAAATTAATGATAATAAATAAAGAATAAAGAATAAATAAAAAACAAATATATAGTAAATATGATTATCTTTTACATCTGAATGTATAGAGACTGAAGAAAGAAATGAAAGAAAGCAATCGATGGGTATAGAATAAACTAATCAGTAATTCCCAAAATATTGCAAACAGTTTAAGATAACTTTCTATGTAAGCGATCAAAGGCAGGAAAAAGTAGACATTAAGTTCAAATCATCCACTCCATCACTGGTTGACTGGCAACAGTTTCACGCAAAAACAGCCTTTGTTTCAGTCGTGAACATCATCTATCTTAATCAGAGGGAAAACAAAAAAGCAGAAGTCACGAATTTTTAATTAACTGTTGCTGCAGCCACGGGCATTGCAAAAAGCACCATTGCGTTTTTACCGACTGGCGCCGTCATATCTTGCCATATTTGTTTATTGCACACACGCTTGCTAGTCGTCTCTACGGTCCATGAAACAAAAATGGCCCCCAGTGGCCGTCCAATGGGATTTCGCTAGGTGGTTTGTCGCACTATGGTCTCTTCTCCGCCGACAATTAATCACGTGATTTTAAGAATTCGAGCAGACTCGATTACGTTGTTAAAACTGAGTTATTATTATTAAATTGCGATGTACCCAAATTATTCATACATGTATGTTGAAATTATCAATACCTTATTCGAGTAACTGTAAAAACTACTAGTTGCCACAGTCAAAAAACCTCAGAAAGTGATATGGTGCCGAATGTACACTTCTCAATCACCGCCGTGCGTTATTGTCGATTTCTCGAGTTACGAATTTTGAGTTTATTTAAACTTTGAACTTATAATTCTCGACGATGTGCGATCGGATTGCTATGAAATTTTGAATACACGTGCTTGCTACTTGTTACCTACCAAAGTGAAGTGGATCTCGGAATCTTGATTTAGCTCCTAGTTTTTTGGAACGGAGCCTTCAAAAATCAAGAGTACGGCCGTTTTTGCTCAAAGACCTACATGTAATGTCAGGAATCTGAGATATGGCTCCCTCGAAAATGCCGTTATCAACAGGTTGACAAAACACCAATATAATTGGAGCAACAATACAGTGTATTTGTAAAATCTCTGTTCAAAGTCAAAATTTGTTTCCTAAAAACACATTTCGCGTGAAAAATAAAGACAAAAAATAAGATTAATAAATTTTGTTAGGAAATTTTTTCACCTTTCAGAAAATATGTACTTTATAGGGGTTACAGGTAACAGAGTTAAAGATAATTGCAAACAAATACAATCTGGTAAGCATGGTTCACATTTACCTCAAATTTCGAAAAGACGATCTGTCAACTGCTCAAAGCTTCGTCTATTTTTCCCACAAAGCAAAGCACATCTTATTATTTGGTATGACAACAAATAGACGTAGTACATTTCTCTTTAGTATGGAAACGTGACCTTTGAAATTTGATGTAAACAAAACAACGGCGCATTTAAGTAGCAGTCATTCCGATTAAGAGGTAATCGATGTTTAAAACTGTTTAAAATTAGTTATAAACGGATCGTACTAGTATCTAGAATTATTTTTGGAAAATTGCTTGCCTCACTGAATAGCGTCATGTGATGTAGACCTTAGATTCGTAGTGCGACCACAAATATTAATTTGCCTTTAAAATCTATCTTGTCAGTCAGCAGTGAACGATTTGATCACAAGTGGGACGACTCGACAACCTTCATATATCTGCAGAGAATTCCATTGCCTGATACAGTTGTCAGTGAGTACATTTACTTGTGCGTGTTGCGTCTAGCTGAAGACTGGAGGTCAACACCAGTGGCAGATCTACGTTTTCAATAAGGGGGGCTTAGGATTTGCGCCAATCCGAAGAGCCTAGCACCGAGCGGATGGAAGAGGTGATCCTCCTCCAGTGTATGATTTTTTTAGATTTTAGTAACTGAGGTCGTTTTACTGGCGACATTTGTTAAAGTTTCTATTTTTGATCCTGTCCCGATGGGTGATTTGAACGCCCTGAACCTTCCTCCGTAGAACAGCCTCTGAACATTTACATGTAAATGTTCAAAAAGTTGTTGGTGTCGTCATGATGGATCTAAGGACGACATTAACAGACGATTTCATAAGGTGGTTTAATACTTATAACCGGTTTTAAGACTTAAACCCGGTCTTCCTAAATTTGGTCTGATTTTAGACATAACTCGCATTTCACTATCGTGGTTTAAAAGTTTGAGTGCCTGTTTCTGCTGGACCAGGGAGCGGGTTAAGTAAAACCATGTTTCAAAGTTCCCAAGGCACCCAGTTGCAAATCACAGCTATTCAAAAATGCTGGTTTTTCTTGAAGTTTTTGCAAGCAGCGGTTGCCAAAGACATTTGACGAAATTTGGAATGTGGGATCTGCGCAATTATATTTTAAAAACATATACCTGATCTGTTCACGTTTCCTGCACAGGAATTAGCAACCCAAAATTAAAAAAAAATCTCTATAAAGAGACCACCTTCAAAATTTTGGCGTCCACCTCTGTTTCCGGTTCCGATAGACTAAGATCTCGATACCCTCTGACACAGCGCCACCTATACTGCAAAGTGGCCCTGTGGAAACATGTGAACGACACACGGAATTCCGTTTGTGGGCATCAATGCGCATGCCTTGGTTTTACTTCCGATGTAAACAAAATGGTTCACTGTGTGCGTAAAAAGGTACCGGGTATATTGCTTTGTGTTCTGTTGCACTGGAATAATAATCATTTTGATGGAGTGCATTTGAACTCATACTGAATCTAATTTACTGATTTTAGACGTTTTATGTTCACGTTAGTTGTATAAAGTTCGAAATTGTGAACTTTCTAAGTCGTCATAGTTGGGTCTGGGACCGGTGCCAAGCTGGCTAGTAAGCCAAGTCCAAGCGCGAGCGTGTTGGGTAGCCCTATGTTTAAAAAATACCGTGGTCAGTGCCTGTGGTGCCAAGCTGATTAGCTTTGCGTTTTTATTGTCTTCTGTCTTTACAACTTCGCCAGAGTGTTTTTAGGTTTTTGATGTGATCAATTGTTACTTTGTCTAATATCAGGTCAGATAGTGTTTGTGTGAGCCAGAGGCTGAATACTGTGCTTGTGTTTGATAAGTTGTTAAGATACAGTTCAAACTTTTCAGGTGATCAAGGCATGTCAAGTAGGCTAATACACCTGTGAAGACTCAGAGTCGGTCTTGTCGGTGTCTGCAACTGTCCACTCACCAAGGGACGTTTTTCTATTATTGAAACATTTAGCATTGTATGGTGGTGTCAATATTTTTGAGGGGATTATCTGCATAAATTGTGAAAGACTCTTACAGACGATTCACACCAAAGTGACTCATTTCAAATCAAAAATTAAACAAACTCAGAAGTTGTGCAGACCCAAACGTTGTGCGGTGGAGAGCCCAACTCTACCCTCGGCCAGATCTGAAGTTAGAGGTGACCAGCGCTGAGAAACCCGTCGCAAACTTATTGAGCTCCAGCCAGCATCGGCTGTTCAAGAAGTACAGAAACGCGCAGCAGCTGATGAGAATATTTGCAGTGATTTAGCACTGAACACTTCTCGAAATCTACACGTGCATCTTCGTCTGAAAAGAAGGTTGTTGAAAGAGCTTCTAGTATTTTGAAGGATGAAGAACTCAAACATGCCATTACAGAACAACGTATGAAGGAAAATGATGCTATAGCCGAATCCATAACTGGCTCAAAGCATGGATGTATTTCTCATTTGCAAGTAAAGAACAAAAACTCTTATGACACGTTATTCCAGTTTGACTGGACCATCATTGACAATGAGATGAAACTTAAATTTCCGGTGTTGTTCTCCCATATTGTAGGGGTTACATGTATGTTAACTCCTGACAATATGTCAAGCGGAAAGAAGGTAGATAGCATAATACCAAGAATTTCTGTTATAATGCCCTGTGCATGCAATCTAGAAGTCAGCCTCTTTGTCTGGTACAGAGAGTGATATCGTACATTGTATGTCCTGTAAAGTATTTTAGTGGACGTTAAGGTGTGTCACGTTCATCTTGGCTTAAAACAATTTTATTTTAAAGTCAGTGAAAATTGTGGCATTTTAGTACAATTTACAATGCATGCCCATAGCCAGAATAAGAAAATGTAGAAAATTTCAAACAACAAATACTAATTGATGCAAATCTGAATAGTTTTCTTCAACAACTTGTATTTCAGATAAACATAGCATCTCTTTTGATAAAGTTCTCTCTGTGGTCTATGTTTGTTAAACAGTGAACCAATGCATGGGCAGGTAATACATGAATACAATGCTACCTTGAAGGAGAAACATTTAAAGTTATTTTTGTTTTATTTTTTAAATTGTCACTGCTACTTAAGGTGTAACCAGCCAAAATTCTACTACAGTAAAACCTTGTTTGAATGAACCTGTTTTTAACGTTTGCTCACTCATTACATCCTTTTCCGTAAGTCCTAAGACAGCTATACCACTTGGAAATTACTTTGGTTTAATTTAACTTCAGATACAACGGGTTTTTTCAAAAGTCTTGAGAGGTTTTGTTATAACATAATTTTACTGTGTGTAAGTACTTCACGGTATATTGTTGACCTTTCTCTATGTGTAAGGGAATGTACAAGCCAGGTGGTAGGAGTGTGCCTTCTACAGCTTAGATTTCTGTTTCCAGTGTCAAGAGGGATGCTAATAACCCTCCTGGCATATCTTGTAATGACTGCGGCCTTTCGAACTTTAATTTATAGATGCTTCTTCTGACTTTCTACTTTGAGAGATGCTTAATGTTCTCTAGCGTCACTGGTGTGTGACTGCGTAAGCATTTTGGGGACTAATTATTGGTTAATGTGCATGCTCAAAATCTTTGAAAACCTATAAGAAATGAAAAAATATTCAATGCATGGTAAAAATTCTCCAGCTTGGGACAATGAACTTTTTAATTATTTTTGCTCAGTGTCAGAGGTTGTACCGTACTAAATTTTGAAAGTAGGCAATAAAGGGTATACCATTATGTTGTTGAACAGCTGATTCTACTTTCACTCTGTTGATATAAAATGCATTGCGAAATTTAATATAAATGTAATGGACAACTCCAAAATAAATCCTTGTCTCTAACCATGAAAATTCATCTTTGGTTGGTCGTATTTTAGTGGCTGGCCCAAACTGGAGAATATAAATATAGACTAAAAGTGGGTGGACCCTCAAGAAGAGGTATCGTTGCCGCACTCTCACTGCTTGTGATCATTTTTTAGTGCCTGTGCCTGCACACATACACACTGGGATTGGAAATCAGCTTTTCCTAGAACATTGTTGTCTAAAGCAAGCACTTTTGTTTGTTTAAATATCAAAATAACTTTTGTGGAAACTGGTGGTATATATCGTAGTGTACTTAAGTATGCCTGTTTTGATCATACTGCATTCGGATAAAATTCCGGTTCCATGATGAGATGCTGATCAAATAATTGCAGTTGTCATTCTTAAAAAAATGACATCTAGCTCTGAGGAATATGCACATTTTTGGAAATTGCCTATTTTGTCATGATTATTGGCTGTTACAATTAAATCTGCAGCTGTTGTTTACAGAGTGTACATTATGTAGTCATAAAGAAACTGTTATTATTTAAAAAATGAAACTGTTATTAATCCTGATTGAAGTGCGCAAATTTTCCAGGCATTTGACCGTGTTTCTGCTATTGGTATAATTCTTAATTTATCACTATGATAATTTGGTGCCAGGCATTTAACAATAATAAAATGTTTCTGTTAAGAATTGTTTCTGCTCAGGCAACTTGAATTTTAAAATTTTGCAGATCTGCTGCTCTAAGTTTCTTATCCTTGTCATCTCTGATTTTGTGGATTTTGTTAAATGGCTTTCAGATTCGGTATTGAAAAATTTGATGATCAATTGTTGGCCGTGTTAGAGTTCGTGAGGCTTGATTTTAGCAAGTCTCCGATTGTTATCACCTTCTGCTTGTCCCCTTGCCAAACCAGATCAAGGCTATGTTGGCCATTGTGATCGACTACTAGCAGGGGCGGATCCAGAATTTGGAGTTAGGCGGGGCCAGGGGATAACCAGAATTTCGGCAGATGNAATAGAGCCAAGTTACGTGACCTCATGTAATTATGAAAACAAAGTTAGTGTTCACCAGTTCACTTTCTTCACCAAAAGGAAGAATTAGAGCTTCGCTATATACATGTATCTCTGTTGGGCCAGAATGGCATTCAACGGGCTGATTACTAGACAATCAGACTGCTCAAATTGTCCCCGGGTTGCAAGCAAGTACGTGTAGATACATGTAGGCAGTACTTCCATCATCCCGTCGGCAATATACCGACCACATCGCCACCACTGACACACACCTTTATACATCGTTTTTGTTTCGGCTTAAGCCACTGTATCGGGGTCTTCTTGTTCTTATTCACTTCCACCACTGTCCGTTTTAATAAAATGCAGCTATTTAAGTCCGTGGTCGCCACACTTCGTAATCTGTAAACTGAAAGGGGTTTCCCAACTTTCAACCAATGGGAATGTCTGAATGTTATGACGTCAGTTTCATTACTTTAACCAATGGGAGGCCATATTAAACAGCATTGTACAGTGCTAACTTTCGTTTAGCACTGTGATAGAGTGTAAGATCTCGATGGTTAGGCTCATTTCTGAATCAACCAATGGCATTCAAGTTCAAACTAGGTCATTAGTTTAAATGTCGACATCTTTCTTAAATCACAACATCAATTACGGCGCAGAATAATTCAGCTACAAGATGACGTCGAGGGCATGGCATGTGGAAAATACATATTTATAGGCCTTTTTCACGAAGTCGCCATGTTAGTAGTGAGCCTCTTTTTAGGTTTAATAAACAATGCATTTGAGTCATCAATATAACAAAGCATGCGAAAAAATCACGTTTTGAGCTGTATTTAAGGACTATCGCAAAGCAGACTATATTTTACGCCACTGCAGGCGGTCGACGGAAAGTTGAACGCTGCGAGCAGATGATTGCTTCATTAAAAAAACACATTCTCGTTATTACGTCTTGATTTCCTGTAAAGACCTTAGATCCTTGGGTAGATATACTGTATGCATCCACAACCAAACGTTTTTGTTGGATTTAAATTAGATTTTGCCAGATTTTACTAACCACTGACCTTACTCAGTTTGACTTATTTACATGTATGATGAACCAGATTGAAACTTCAGCGAGGCTCAAAAATAGCCGCCTGATCACCGTGCGTCGGAATTTTCATCGGTAAATCTTTTCTATTTTTAGAGCAGTAAAACTGACTTTTCAGGAACGATGCACTGAATTAATGATTAAGGTAACCCAAATGATTGAGCCCAATAAAATTTGGCGTTGTACACACGAATTTACTCCACCACCAGACTGCACACCAACCGTGAAATACGGCTTCTACCGTTGAATACGGCTTCTATCGTGATAGATTTGCTCTACATGTACTTTCCCCGCAGTTGAATACGTCACATATACAATGGCCATATTTTCACATATACGGGATAAATATAGATTATTACATGGCGAAGTCGTTATCCCCCGTTATCTAGAGCCCGAGTGGATTTTGGAGAATTATCGCCCGAGGGGCGTTAGCCCCGAGGGTGACAGTTATCGCCCCATTGCAATGTTTCTCGTTCAGTATGTGGTATAAATAGATTATTACATGTCCTCAGTCGTGGGAAATCAGGCATAGAAAATGCAGATTTAAAAAAATGAACCATGGTCAGTTTCTTCGTTATTATTTTTTCCGAACGGTGGCGAAAATCTTAAAAACGACTGCATCATTTAATTATAAGTGGCTAGCAGCTTTTTTCAAAGAGGTAATTAAGAGACTCTCTTCAGGCCAAATGACATCTATTAAGTGTATTATAACTCAGTTTTGCTAATTCTAGCTCAATTTTGTAAGCGATACAAACATCTGGCACTCATGCAAGATACAGACTTCATTTTGAGTAGACGGTGATTTCAAAAGGAGTTTGTGCCAGAGCGAGTTCATCCAATGAATCTGGCATGGTTTATTGAGCTGAAAACCAAACAGAATGGCTGAGTGCCACATGTACGATGAAGTTGCCATTGTTTTAAAACAATTCACAGTTAGATTCAATCGGAAAGACCTGTAGAAATCCAGCTCAGTTCACTTGGACGTCTAAATTTTATTGTACGTGTCCCGGCGACATCGATCGATGAAGAGAAGCCTAAACCCATCCTAAAAAGAGTAAAGAAATGAAATTGACCTACAGTAAACGAGGGCGATGCATAAATAAACTGTTTTGAAATTAGTACATGTAAATACTTACTAATGACCAAGGAAAAGGATTTTGGGAACATTGTAATGTATATCAGGAAAAATTACCACTTTTCTTAGGAAGTCCAAAGCTCTATTGAGCACCACTGCACTCGTTTTGACAAAAAACAACGTTTAGGATCAACTCTGTACTATAACTGATTCTCACAACACTGCACCGAACTACTGAAAATAAATGAAAAGTGGGCTAAAGCTCCTCAGTAGCAACATTGTTACAGCCATCCCAATCATAATTCTTTACTAAACATGTTATTACAGTAACAATCTGGTCACAGGTTTAGACATTTAAATGCTGAAACAACATGTAACTCCACAAAGAAATCTAATACACGTCATTGAAAGAAAGCTACAACCTAGCCAACACTCAGCTCAGTTAAAGGGTTAGTTTACCAACTAGCTACAACTGTACAAACATAGATTAAAAGCTTTTTTATATTTGGTATGAGCATACCTGAACATACCTAATCATAGCCCAAGCTTTATCCTAGGGCCAAAAGAGTTGCTTTTGGTTACACAGTTTCAGTCTAGATCATGCTGTGTCTAATGCAATTATACACAGCAAACATCCCGGGTATCAAGTTTCTCCACAAAGGAGTTTAGAAGCAGAACGCATTGTGATAATCTCGTGACTTTTACTCTTCAAATTAATGTAACTTCTCCCATAGTTGGACAATTTCTTTTTTTTTTTTCATCTGAAGTTGCCGAAATGTATTTCCTTTAGGATAATGCAGCGCTAATTCAAAAAAATAACAGTGGTCAGCACAACTAAATTGGACATCTGAAACGCATAGAAAATTGCTCCCGCTGGGGATCGGGCTCAAAATCTGAAGTGTCGACGCCAGCCAAAGCTAGTCGTTCCCGACCATAGTGAGCAAAACACGGGTCACTCGACACTGAAGAAAACTTGGCACACGTCAGAACCTGCAAATGGTTTTGTTTGATATTTGCATCTGGTAACAGTGGTGCCTTAGTCATGACTATGCTAAGCACACAAGGCAAGGTAACTATAGGGCTTTCATTCAGGTTTAGTTTAAATTGTCCAATTTATTTGTTTTGTCCTCTTTTATGGCACCAAAAAAGAGCATATTACCCAGGGACCCTCGAAGTTGCCAAATCATCACTAGGAAGTATAACCTGGTTCTCGTTATTGGCGTCAAAGGTGCACATAGTTTTGTCTTCCAATGACCTTTGAACCGTGTGGCAGGAGAAACAAAAAGCTTTGGCGACGCACATTTGTGCATCAAATAGAAAAGTCAAAATACGACAACTAACAAATTTCCAGCTCGGTTGTCAGGGAAGATATTCTAGCCCTTACCACGGAGCAGAACCCCAGTCACAGGATGAAAAACCTTAGCACCAAACACTAATGATTTACCACGTCTTGCAAGAACACTTACCATACAAAAGACATCGTTACCTACTAGGGGCCCGGTTGTCTATTAAGAGTTTTTGCTCATGGTCAAAATTTCTAGCAGGTCGTGGCAAATGTGTCTGGCAGAATGGTAAAGGGTCATTTTTCCACCCAAACACAATGGTAATTACGACCCAAGCAAGAAGACATTGACAATATGCAAACCCACGTCTTAACCTAAAATTACTACTGACGGCAACTAAACGCTGTTAATGCATGCACATCCATTTTTAACGATTTATCATTGCCCCGAGTTCTAATGTCCCTTTCGCAAAGAATATGTATACATGTATTTACAATACAATTTACAATCAATCAATGTTATCCCGGAACAGTATACATGTATACGGATATAGCTTCATTGTTTATCAACATAAAATTATAAGCATTTGCCACGGAGCACTTGTACCTTTATCAATCCAGGAAGTCCGCACCAGAATTGTTCGTTGGGTATCATCTCCAATCCTTGGGCATTCCTGACGAGTTTCATAAACAAGATACCTCCGACCAGGTAAACAAAAAGTAACGAGAAAAATCTGTAAGCAGATAAATGTACGCAACTCTCACGAATGGAAGGTTATCAACACTCTCATTTCATAGATCTTGTACTTTGTATCGCAATACTCATTTAACCCACCCCGGTTTTAAAAATTGTAGGACGATGAAAATGATATGCCTAGGGCTTATACACTGTATGTTGCTTTAGACAAACTAAGTATTTATAAATAACAGTAAACATTGAAGCCGTGAAATGACGCTATGATAGGAGTGGTGGTTGCATCGATTCTCTTTCAAGGGTGGTTGAACATTATTTGTGCCCTTCTTTACGCACAAAAGTTTATTGTTTTGGAATTCATTTATACTCAAATCTGCCGAGATGAATGATCATATCTCCATCAAGAATTTGCAGAGCCACTAGACGAACACATTGAACGGATGCCAAAATTACTTTCTGTTTTTCATGTATTGCAGGAGATGACAGAAACTGCCAAACCGCCCTCAATGAAGAAAGGTTGTTTTTGCGAATAACTGAAAAGAAATTTGGCCGAAAATCTAGGAGTCAGCAGCTCGTCAAAAGTGGGAATCACCCAAAATACACATTGCTTTGGGCTTACAAACAACCACAAAATATCACACAAAATATTCTGACACTTAAGTACCATGAAATGGTTTCACAGGGTTTCAATTGGATTTCTTCTATCTAATGATCACAGTCTGTTTCCCGGGCATATATATAACTTAGAAAAAAAACAACAGTTAACTTGAATTCATGGAAAAAAATTACAGAGCTTTCAGGCAAACTGGATCAGCTGTTCACCTAGAGCACAACAAGCGAGGCTCTTTCAACGCAACTGATGCGCCAAATGCGCGAACAACTTACATACTTTTTCAGTCGGTACTACGTTGATGCAGCCCAACAGTAATCGACGTTTTGAGGACCCAGGGGCGGATCTAAGATTTTTAGTTTGGGTTTTGCAAGTCAGACATTCGCACCCCCAATTGCCAAACGAAATATGGGAGAATTTTAGGGGGTCATGGTCCCCTTGTCCATTACCAGCAATATTGAAACCGTGAACTGCGCATGCGCGAAAATCACTCAGTTAGCCCCCTCTGGGATACATGGGATTCGCAGAAAACACAGCGTGGGGGTCTTATTTATGAACCAATCACATTTGCCAATAGCACATAACACAGATAAGTACTTTATTAAAAACGTGGCCAAGTTTCAGCAAAATCGGAAGAAATTTTGTTTAACATGGTATGGTCAAAGTTTTGGCTTACAGGTATTTTGTAGCTTCGATCAGTGAAATTGCCATTGAAAACCCAACAGTGCATGTGAGAAAACGACAATTTTCGACCGAGCCTTTCATGTGCGGTTAATTTCCGATAGACCCAACAAATGTCAGCATAATCAAGGTTGAAATGTAAGAGTTTGAAGAAAATTAGACAAAAAAATGTATTTAGCATGGGGTGGCCGAAAATTGCCAATTTAGGCCTTTTGATATCTGTTGAGTTTATCATAGACTATCGTCAGTGGGTCTAGTTAATTCAAAGTTTTTAGCTAAATCACTGATAATGTTCACACCATTACGTCTGTTTGATGCCGTTCAGAGTTGCGTGCAGCAGCCATTGGCCCCCAAACCGGCTATGGGAGCTAAAATTAGGCACTAAATCAAAGTAATTAGGACAACTGTAATACCCGAGCTGTTTACAATCTATTTCAGAGAAAAAGGTTTTTGTTCCTAGTATTAATTTGCTTTAGAGTATTGCGGGCATGGTTTCAAATTGAAAGGAGTCATCATAAGTTGAATTTATGAGAATTGCACTGAGTTGCATTGCGAAAAACTAGTCGACTGAGGTAGTGCGAGATAAGGCAATGGGTGAAAAGGACCGCTTTGACTTGCTTACAGGTGGTGGCCCTTAATATTGGGCAGACATCTTTAACGATATGTTTTGTCTTTCCTTTTTGACGGATTATAATTGAACTTTTGATTATTTTGGGCTACTATGCGCCACAAAATCAAGAACAACCTTTCTGGTGCTTCTTTCCATTAGACACGCGGAGTGTGAAGCGCTGACCGGTGCATAAGCGATGACCTAGTTTACGCAGAGAACCTGGCAGATGACCTAGTTTACGTATTGCACCCCCTCTAAATCCGCCACTGGGACCATGTGCAGGACTTTAGGTGACCACTTAATATAGAGTCTGAGGTAACACATTAATCGTATCTAGTATATTATTTTAGTCAACTGTGGCGTTGTTGCAAAGTTCAATCTAGGCATTGCAAAGCAATCTTTGTGATTCTTGCATGGAAATCGAAAAAACCGACTAGTTTCCAGTGAAGCTATTTTGTACATGTATATTCAATTACGGAAATATATATCCCAGTTGGAGTACTTCGGGACATCCTATATCACCGCCTCAGTTATTTAGCCAACTTCTTGGAATGAAGACAAAATGTTGTTTTTGATTTTTCATTTGGTTCTCAGTTATAACGCCGTTGCACTTACATTATCACAAGAACAGAACCAGCGCTTAAGCCACCGCCGCCACCTGGAGTGGGCGTGGGTCCAGTACCCCCGCTAGGACAACAATGCTTGCTCTTAAGGGTCATATACTGAAACAGAAGTCAACTTCACAGTCAAAGGATTGCAGCAACAAAACACGTTCTAGTAAAAACACATTATTATTTGTAAATATTCGCATGTGTGTTAACAGATATTCACGTGCTGGCAAAAATAGGTGCTTCAAGAATTTATGTCGTTTGAGAACTGACGTAGATTTATTAGACCGTGAGCAAAATGTAAGATTAAAGATTTGATGATTTTACAAAATTCCAATGCATGTTCATTTCATGAAATCCAGCGCACTTGATTACAATGGCCGGTGAAAATGTCAACAAACAAAACACTTAAGGATACTTCTCGGAAGCCTACGCCAACGAAACTTCATTAACGAAAACTTAAGTGCATATTTTATCTTACTGAAATTTTGTTTTAATTCCACACCTAAGGGGTACCAACTTCATAGATGCGATGGAAGGTAGATCATTGAATTAAACGGGTCATTTCAGAAAAACTATGTTTTCTCTCACTGACGAGAGAAGTCGACCATGAAACCAGAAGCAAACAATGCGATGGGTTGTAACAATGCAGAAATATGCTTACGTATTTGGCGGAGCCTGGAGGATCTTCACCCTTTGCAGTCAAGCTACCTTCGTCGGTTTGGTCACAATCTAGTGCAACATAGCTTGCCCTGGTGACGTTAGAAAAGAATTACAATTACACTGTTCAATCAATCGTAACACTAGTGTTTTTTTTTAAGTCATGCGTAGTATAATTTTAGCTCACCCCAATCTCACGGAGAAATCCAGCCAACCACCTGTCTCAGCTTATGGCTCTGCAGCTTGGTTGGTTGCTGATTTGCCTTTAGATTGCTACATGCGCGCATCATTTGACTGAATACACGCAATCTGACAACGGTGACTAAAATGCCTACGAAGTGATCCTACACTGTCAAAAACAGTGTGACATAAAGTATTTTGATGGGTTTTGGCATTGTGCAGGGGAAAGGTACATGTTATTGTGACTAAACTGTTGTAAACTTATCCGCTATTTGAGGACTTACCCTAGATGTAGTTTGTAGTAACAGATGCTCATCGTATGTCAGAGAACTGTATAAATTCTGGGAAAACAAATAGCTCTCTGAATTGTTGAAACCTAGATAAATAATCTATGATGACAGTTTTTCCAATCTGCAAAATTTAAACATTACCTGGTCGTACTAGGATCACTTCCGGTATATTGCAGCTCCAATCCTCTACTTGGATCATTCACGAATGTTGCAGTATTCTGTGTTCCTAAACTGAAGTAACTGGGCAGGCTACCAGGAATATCGTAATGGGTTTGACAGGCCTGTAAACAATATTCGGATGCATTCAGAACATCCTGGCTCTAGAAGACGTGAATAAAGGAAGAATGAATGATTGGCAATAATAATGTATTAAATAACTGCGAAAAATGGGCTACAGGACCCATAACGCATAATTTAATAGAAAGATCATAATTTGTGAAGTAGAACATGCTTAAACAAATTTTATTTCGGAAAATATTGAAGTTTGAACCCTTTTCGTGAACATCATATCTATTTTCTCTTTAGAAAAAGGAATAATATGGCGAAGCATGACAAACTACGTACTTTCTCACCTACTTCGAGTTTTGATCAGGTGTCTACTAAGCATTTCATTGTATTAAAAATGCGTATAAGCAGCCAACGATGTAAGGAGCTTGCGTATAAAACAATGGTTCGACCCACCTTGGAATACGCCTCTACTGTTTGGGACCCTTATACCCAAAAAAGACATTGCAGCTATAGAGAAAGTACAGAGGAGAGCTGCTCGTTGGGTCACAAGAGGGTTCAAATGTCTATCCTCTTAATGTTAGAAACCCTAAAATGGTCCACCCGCAGCCACAGACGCAAAATCTGTCGGCTGAAAATGTTTTACAAATATGATAAGAAGTTGGTGATCATCAACTCTGATGTTGCCCCTATTGCAAATCTTACTGTCTCGGGCATCTGTACCAGAAGGTCATCCAACTGTAGTATTGCAATAAATAGGACAAATTACAGGAAAAAGACATTCTTTCCTAGAACAGTCGCGGCCTGGAATACCTTGCCGGGCTGCATTACATCAGTCCCTTCTTTTGATATCTTTGTTAGCAAGCTATCTGCCTTTCTGACGTAACATAGTGGGGTGCCTCCGTTTGGGGCACCAGCTCACTGACTGCCTTATCTGTTTTGACAGATCGTTAAAACGATCTAGCTATGTTAACCGACCTCTAAAGTGACGTCCACCAAGTATAAATGTAAACCTGTTATAGTTGGTCTCTTTTTATTGATCTTCAGTGTTATACAGTGACATAATACTCAGGATAGAGTGTGGTCACTTAAACTAAGAAAAAATGCTTGTAACAAGAGAGCAAAATGTTTTGGAGACGCCGGTGGTACCTCAGATTGACCGAACGTCAGACTTCTTATACCGACATAGGGCGCCAAGAAACCTTAATCCGTTGGCGCTGCTCAGAGTCAAATTTTCTCCTGATGCCAAAAGATCTGCTTTAAGTTTGGGAATATCTTTCTGGATCATGGTGTTGTGGCTTATTCAATAACACATGGTATGTGTAAACACCTGGGGTGTCAAGTTTTTTCAGAAAGCAGTTCATACGCGGAATGCAGTGCGCTGTATTTCGCGCAGGCTTTGAACTCACCCTGGAATTAACAAGTTAAAACGTGTTCATCGCCCAAAATAATTCCTACAAGCAAACAAAACATAAGAAATCTATTTACTTTGCGCGAGATGATACAATTTCCGCAGGAATGTGAGCCTTTCCTTAAAAATGATATGCAGACGAGTCTTTGACAAATGTGAGTTGATTTTAACAAAAAAAAACTACCGGTGTGGTCATCGTAAGCTAATTTATAATTAATTTTCAAAGTTAAATGAAAAAAATGCAAAAGTTGAAATAACCGAATGCTGAGGCGTATTCCACTCACAGACGGCATGCAGTTTATCACTGTTGGAAATAAAACACGAAGCTGTGATACTCCTCTCATGGTTGGACAATTTTTACACTAAAACATACTGCAACGTATTTCATGAAGGCAAAAGCTACTTTCTTGTGCCTGTGGAAGCGGGAAGTTTAAACGTAACAGTGGCCAGCCCTGTCTTGATAGCATATCTGAGATGCATGTTAAATGTCTCCAGGGGAGGAGATCGGACTCAAAACCTGAAGTGCTGACACCAGCCCAGGTAGCCAGCGAGCTATCGTCAAAATAAAGCTACCACTGTGTGTTGGGCTCTAACAGACCTCAAAATTGCGCACAGCCTGGGTAGTTTGCTAGTCACTTCGTCGTGAAACTGGACAATAAGAACTTCGCAGCAGCACAGTTGTTCTCTGACAGACCTCAAAACTGCGCACAGCCTGGGTAGTTTGCTTGTCACTTCGTCGTGAAACTCGACGATGAGAGCTTCGCAGCAGCACAGTTTGTTCGCAAATTCGGTTTGCTGGTATCAAAATTCTTAAAGCTTATAATGAAGTAAAACCAGTTCCAATAATTTGTTGTGACGAGTTCGCAGCCTCGTAAAAGAACAACGGTTGGTTGAAGAATCGGCGAAAAAAGAAACTGGCCAATAGGTAACGCAATATTTTGTGGCGCCGAAAGCCGACGCAAAAGATCGCACCACAATTTTAACAACAGAACAACGGTAGAAATCCAATTTTACCTCCAACACCGGAAAATTATTTAGTTTACTCAAGGAACAGTGTAGTTTTTAATGACACTAATTTTGCGTCAGATCCTATCTGGTCAGTTTTTTTACCAACATCGAGAAAAGCTCTATTTTACTATACAGCCAAGGCTACTACATGTAGTACCCAACCGAAGTGAGTGAGCAAGTTTTGTGTCACTCGTCTCAGGGAAACTTGTAGCCATCCAGCTAGCTGAATGAAGACTATCGGCAAAATATTTAGAATACAGCTTTGTACCAATGCTAGGAAACTTGGTACTAGATGTAAAAATGATATATGCACAGAAGCCATTCATCAGAGAAACATGAGTTTGTTCATTTTGATAACCATTTTCATAATGCCCAGCAACACTCTACATGCAACAACGCTGTGGGGCAGTAGCAAGTGGAGATTTGGTCCATGCCCGGTTGACATTTTATTAGATGCCCCATTCTCCCTAGCTATTCAAATGCACATAGGCCTACTCTAATAATAATAAAAATAAATCGATGAAACATAAACAAGAAGCTTTATTAAGTTTAACTGCATACCAGTCACAATTCCCACAAAAAGATACAAATTGATTGCATACCCCTCACCCAATATGAATCCTACGCATCCTTGGGGCGATGATTGAGCACCGTCCATGGATAATCAATTTGAACGGGTTTTAATTGCACCATGAAGACATAAAGCGAACAGTCCTATTGTCCGAATATCGGTGTCGGGTAAATAAAATACTTATCAAACTAACTTAACTGAAAAACTATCAAGACTCGTTATTCCCGAGCATTGTGAATAACAAGTTCGCAACAGAGTGTTTTATATATGTTACAGCTTTAAGACGACTATATGAACCCAATTTCAGGTGCCATAAAGGTTTGTTCATCCTTTTTGAAGAAAACCACACATGAGTAACAAACACAAAAATATAAAAGGAGACTTATCGCTATAACCAATATTCATCTCATTCCTTATTCACTGTGCATGTTTTAGTCAAATCCAAAGTGCCGTAATTAATCCTCTTCATCAGAGTCGGAATCTTCACTCAATGGATCATCTTCGGAATCGGACAGTTCTTCGGAAGAACTATCTCTAATGCTGGTTGCTTCATTCCCAAGGTTACTGTCGTTGACTTCTTCATTCGCACTGAACAATATGTCAGGGAGAATGGACCCCTCAAACCAAATTGGCAGAAGTGCGTCAGTTCCAGTTGCATGCCAACCATAATCAGTTGGTGTCAGTACATCCTCAGGACATGTTGTCGCGGCACGGGTCCATAGCGCTGTGACGTACTGAGTTCGGCGAATCTGCATCTGCAGGCTACGGAGACAAGGCGGGAGCAACGCACAGTCAATTCGTTTTATATTTGCAAGTGGATTCTCCTGAAAGGAAATTAAAAAATATAAGCATAGCCGACATTGATGGTAGTTAAACATTATCAGATCGAATATTTATATTGTTTACAAGTTATCACTACATACCTCAGCAACTTTGCTAGTCATGTCCATAAGTTTGACGAACCGGGCCTCGTTAACATCTTTGAGCTTACATTTAGCGTACATGTGACAAATGAATTTAGCGACTAAACCGAAATCGATGCTGCAATGCACATCTCCAAAACTAGTGAAAATATTGATGAATCTTTCATCACTTTCAGCAATGTCTAAGGGCTTGATTTTGTCTTTTCTGAAAAATAAGGAATGACGTGTAAAACTAATTCAAAACAGAAACCTTTTTTGTTTAAAGGAGGCAACCATAACACGACTTCATTTACATGACAGACGTAATCACAGCTAATCGAACTCAATCAATTCTTGTCACTACTGCAATAATCAAGATTTCGATAACATACCTATAAAAGGCAGATGTGTAGTCACATCCAGTGAAAGCATGGTATCCAGGCATTGCTCTGGCAAGCCCGTACTTGCGCTCTTCAAGAACTTTTGCTATGTCGGAAATATTCATAAATCTTCTGTAATTTCCCATCCCACAGTCCATGACAACGTTGGTCGTGGATCTTATTTCTCTCCGCTGTTGTCCGAGTGTACCAACCAAAATTACTAAAATATCTGTACCTGAAGCCCTCACCATAACACGACCGACAGTTACATGTATGTTTGCGACGTAGAACGCAATCAGCGTAACCGCTTCCTCGTGGTCACCTTGGAGATGGACAGGTTTTGTCACCATGATTTGCTGGTTATTGTCGGGAAAGAAGTGGTAGCAGTCACCACCGTGGGAAACAAACAATGTTTTCCCACCAAACATATGCCAATAATGGTATTTTCTCTGTTCCGTCAAAAGGAACTTAGCCACTTCATATTTGAACGCGCTGTGAAGTGTTTGTGAGCTCTGTCGCATAGTTTGATCAGGCCCTGTTGCGGCATACATGGAATTAAAGTCCCCGCGATGTTTCCGTTCACTGTCCTTAACTGAGTTTTCTACGTACTTGTGTAGACACAAGTGATCTTCCTCTGCCCTCCCCGAACAGACCACTGATAACATCGATCGTGCAACTGATTCATAAGTTGCACCTATTCTTGTCTGTGATATGACTGATTGTAGAAGAAGTCCGCCATCAAAAACCTTCACGTAGTCGTGTAGAAAATCTCCGTCTGTTATAGGTTCTGTCTGGAACAATTCAAGTTTTTTTCAGCAAAGCAGACTTTTCTGTTTGACGAGCGCTCCATCGCAGTGAGCAAGTGCTAATGGATAAGGTGTGACAGGATGTGAGAGAAGTTGTCGAAGATCGAAGTTTGTCCTCTCTGCTACAACTACGACTATGCGTATGAACAATTCTCTTAGACTCTCTGCGACTGTCTTGTTTCTCTGGGAGGCCGATGACTTGGCTTTATTCTTCACGCTTTTAGCAGCGAAGTTTTGGACAGCTGTACGCTTAACTGTTCGCAGAAACCTTCTGCTGTCACTTTTCCACTCCTGTTGGAATTTTCTCTCGCATCATGGCCTCGGCTCAGCGCATTGATCCGGTAGTCTTCTGTTGCTTGGGATGCTGCTTGGCCAGTTGCGATATTAACCAGACCCGGTGGATCATTGTTCTCAAACGGATTGCAGAAATTGTCGATTTTGACACTGAGTGATGCCATCTGTTCGTTATCTTTTTTGATTCTTGAAGGACTGCACTGACTCTTTGCATTTTCCCCAACTTAAAGTCCAGCAAATGTTCTAAGTTCAATTACTGAAATTGCCCTTTGTGCCATAGAGAGTGACCATCGACGCATTGCATTCTCTGAGTTGCGGAAAGCCCCTATCCCTGTCATGCTCGATGCTGCATCCCTGTTGACGGACTGTTCCAAAGAGAGGTCAACAGCCGATCTACTGAAGTTGTTCCTCGTACGTCGCACTGAAAATGCTCCGTTTTCCAGCACTTCGCTCAATTGTGGGTCTGCAAATTTCAATTTTTGGTAAAACAACGTTCCCCATCTAGCGTAGTTTGGGCGGTTCAGGGCAAAGAATTCATCTAGCATTGTCGGGAAAATGTTGATATAGCCACTGACGTCATTGGTGTTGACGCATCTCTGGAATTCTCTGTGCGCGCATTTATGAGAAAGATGTAGGTTGGCCAAAACTGAGCAGTTTTGCCATATTTGCCATTAATCACTGTGTGAAATGAATCTTAATACTTCTGGAGATGCTGAGTGATCACAGGATCATCAAGGTTTGCCTCTGTTCTGGATCTGAAGGGACTGCGGTCATAACCGTAAGGTACGATTCATATTCCTCCGGAGCCAAGTCATGCAGAAATTTTTGGTACATCTTGCCCTCCAAAACGTTAGCAAGAAGTTCGTGAACTCGAGTGAACCTGCTGTAGAATTTTCCTTTAATGAAGCCCATCGTAGACCTTTCTGCCAAGATACCAATTTCTGAAAGTAGGAACTCTACGCCACTTCCATTTATCATGGTTCCCACGGCTCCATAAAAAGCCAGCTCCGTATGAAAATTGCCGAGCATTATGAGCAGCTTATCAAGCACTGGTCTTTCATGTTCTTGTATTGCTTAGGCTTTTAAAGCAAATGCCAAGCCATGTGTGACAACTGCGTAGTCTTGCCCTGTCTCTCTGGCTACATTCATTTGCGGATCATAGTTTCTTTGACAACATCGTTGTTGGCTGGTGATTTTGAAATGGGTCCATGTAAAAGATCCTTTGAAGAGGCAATGGGTCCCGTATGTATCTGCTCATAAATGCAGTGGAGTGTTACCTTCCATTAGTTTCAAAAACCAGCAGAGATCCAACAAGTTGAGCTGTATGTTCTTGCAGTTTACTTCAGTGCCTCTGAGAAGATTTTCACGTGTTTGGGCAGAGTTTAAGTTGATACTTGAAAAAGTAACATCCTTAAGAAATTTTCTGAAGGGCCGCACTTCCCACTCTACCCCCACAAGCTGTCGACGATTCCTTCCTTCTCGAAACAACAGTGCAGCAGAAGCGTCTTCCTTTTATTCTTCCACCACATTCTGGTAGCTATGACCAACAGTTGCGTGCAGTGTTGACATGCTATCTAATGTTTCGACGTGTGCCTCATTATTATCCCAAACAGAGGCAGTGGCTAGATTTAGAAGGCGTCGATTACCATCCGGTGCTTCGCTTTCATACGACTCTATGAAATACGCACTCAGTCTCAAGGGTTTTGCTTTCTTTGTAGCCCATGGAATGTCCTGCTCTGTTAAGAATCTGCAAAGACAGTTTTGAACCTGTCAGAGACGACAGACCGAGTCCCAGGGACGTGTGTTTCCACGGCCTCACATTACCACGGCTAACGTTGTAAATGGCGGCAGATGCCATTGTGGTCACTTTGCAGTCAATGGATTCTCTCTGAGAGTTTTATGTTGTAATGCCACCGAGAAGTGTTCGGTAGAACAGTTCAAGTTGCTGCAGTATCTTTGGTGCACATGATTTCAAATTCTGCACTGCTGTTGGAATAGGTGTCTTTGACTTAAGCAGTTGCAAGATTTGAGACCGAAGATGAAGAGCAGTCCATCTCAGTTTGTCATTTTGGTAGTTTTCTTCAGTTTCACCTTGCTGCTGAACTAATGCATCTTCTTCTGTTACAGCGGAGCTGAAAATAAAGTTGCCTTTCCGTTGATTTGACAATCTCACTTGAATTCTGTGTCCAAATTGGTCTTTGATCTTCTTAAGGAGATTCTGAGTTGTGTATGCTGAGACACCCGCTTCTGTCCCACCATTACTTACGTACTCTTTTTTGTACAAATCTAGCAAAGTAGAGAGAAGTATTGAGCCCTTATCATCGTTCTTTGGGAGGGTACTGCAACATCTTGTAACAATACAAGCCATTTTACTAGGAGTTGTGTCGTCAACTGACGGTCCATCTCTAGGCCGTTTAACAGCAGTGTAATTTCTGTGGCACGATGGGTGATAGTGAAGATATATTTCTGTTTCACTAGCTTCCGCTATTCTTTGCGTAACAAGGGGGTATTTGTCACATTTTAATTTTTTTACGTAGAGTAGTGACGTTCTTCAGTGTTGACGAAGTGTTTTCGTTGAAAGTTTTTAGCTTACTGTCCTCGCCGGTTGATGTTTGGCAGATGAAGCAGCATACATAACCTTCGCTGTCAAGAACCTGCAATGAAAAACGTTTATTTGGTTTAAGTTGTCTTGCTTGTTTTCTTTATACATATGCCAGTGTCATTTTGCCCTAAAGAACGAAACATGGTCTCCCCACTGTTCCCCTGTCGCTACAATCCCCGTTCCTCTGTTCCTCAACCAATATTCCGCTGCCCAATGTTCCTCGTCCCCATGTTACCCCATCCCGACGTTACCCTGGTCCTACAGTATCGGTTTACGTTAATTCAACTTCTGCGTTTAAAGGGAGCATTTGCTTACAGAAAAGCAAGTAAAGCAATTTATTGATAATTACAGACCAACCCAAGTTGTTTATAGATAAAATCGCATCTTGATAATGTTTATGATTGACCAGAATCCTAGCGCTTTTCAGTCGCAAGATCTCTAAATCAAGTAATCATTACAAGGAATTAATTTCCCATATACATAAAATGGATGCGGGTGAGGGAACATGGGGGCAGGGGAACATAGGGACATCTGCACTGGGAAAACAGGATTTGGGGGAGAATAGGGGGTCGGGAGAGGATCGGCGCTAGGAAACATAGGGCCGAGAAAATAACAGTTGCGGAATATTGAGACGAGGTAACTCAGGGACCGGAAAACATCGATACGGACCCAGCGAAACGACCGTCAAAACGTACAGAGCTTTCATTAAATAGAGAAAACTAAAAGTTCATTACCTGCTGATCATTTACAGTGAGTGTGCTGCTTGAGGCTTGAAGCGAGTCTTTCAATCCGGGATCCTGTTCATTTGCATCGTCTGAATCCATTATTCAAGGTGGGGGTTAATTGTCCTAAAGATATTCATAAGAAGTTGGAATTACGCGTAGTGCTGTCAGAAATGTTAAAACATTGCTCAAAATAACGTTTTCATCCCTTTCCCTACAGTATTGGCAAATTATTTATGGATTATATAAAACAAGCATTTGTTGATTCGTGTTTCAAATTAACAGAAAGAGGAGTAGTCATAAGCGACAACAACGCACAGACCTTGGTTGTATTTACAAGCCAAAATTCCATTACCAGGATGCCGGCAATGAACAGAAAATTTTGCATTAGCTATGCTACAGACATTCAGTCGGTATCATATGCAAAAACCGAAGTCGTGCCAAACATTTCGTCATGTATTTGAATCCGTTGTGCATACGCACGTATCTGAATACATGTAAATAATAGCGACGCGGAACCTCTAGAATGTAGCGAGGGGGTCAACAACAGTTTTCGAAGGAGAAACAACCGTTTGTCACAAAAGATGGCCATTTTGGTCGTGCTTACCGCGCATGGTTTCCCCCTTAAGTTACGCACGTTTTGATTAACAACTATTCCTTTTATCTTCACTGTGCATGTCACAGGGCACATGTGAAGGTCGATTTACCAAGAAAATAGCGTGGGCCTATGACGGGCTTTCTAATTGTAATCCACCTGTTTGAAATCACGCTAGGCCTACTACTTGGCAGTCAACACTCATGAACAATTATATTGGAAAACTACTCACCGATAATTGTCAAGAATATCCCGAAACCTCCGTTGATTTCAGCTTTCAACGCCCATGTCAAATAGCTCCGCGTGGTTAAGCACGTGTTCCACGGAAATGACGGTAGTTGGTGCGCATACATAATGCAGACGGCAGCAACAGACGCCATTTCGATTATTCCTCGTTGTAAGAGTTACATCAAATGAGAAGTGGATTTAGGTAAAATTCGTCCGAAAACAGGGGAACGCAGTTTAGACTGGTAAAATGGGACGGATTTTAGGTTCTGTTTTTAATTGTGAATTAGAATGTATCATGTGGAGTATTCCGTTGTTGTTGCGTAGACTTGTGAAGTCGATCTAACCGATCAGGCGCGATTTTTCATGCCCTGACATAAACTTGCAGACAAAAATCTCTCACCTTATGTAAAAAGTTCTTGGTTCCTCAACTTGGTGCTTATTCAGCGTAAATGGGCTTATAATGAATTTTGTTTCTACTCCTGCCGTCTTGCTGTTGCACCATGTACAGTGATGCTGAACATCGTGCAATTGGTTATCAAACAGTTACCTGATGGGTTGATCTATCTCAACTCGGGTATTTGGACGTGACTGGCGGGGCTAACCCACCATTAGATTTGTCTGGCAGTGCCTATTCGTGATACCTGGGGCTACGGTGAATATTTTACAACTGGTTTCGTGCGGTTACCTCTTGGATTGATCCAGCTCAATTTTAGCCCTTTTTGATAATCGTCTGGCAAGGGCACCCCACCGCAGAAATTGTCTGGTATCTAACATTTGTGCCATGTTCAATAACGTAGAAAATATATCTGAAACTAAATAAGGCGATCCAGATCCTCCCAAGGATACTATTGTTTCGTGAAATGAAGAATATAAATCGGTAAATAAAACAACAAGAATGGATCAACTGAAATTTGAAATTTTCGGAGGTAACAACTTCCTTTATCAACAAAAACAGATAAAGGAAGTTGTTACCTCCGAAAATTTCAAATTTCAGTTGATCCATTCTTGTTGCCATGTTCAGTAATGCTGAACATAGTGCAATTGGTTTCAAACGATTACCTGATGGGTTGATCTAGCTCAATTCTGGTATTTGGGCGTGTCTGGCGGGGGGAAACCCTCCTCTAGATTTGTCTGGCAGCATTCATTCGTGATACCTTAGCTTACGGTGAATATTTTGCGACTGGTTTCAAGCGGTTACCTCTTGGATTGATCTAGCTCAAATTTTGTACCCTGTATATGTTCGTCTGGCGGGTAGTCCCCACCACTGAAATCTGGCAGTGTCCAATTTTGGTACAGTGGATTACGTAGTAGGTATCCAAGGCAGTTTGAAGTAGTTACCAGAAAAGTTGATCTAGGTCAATTTTTGAGTGTCATTCTCTTGACTCCCCTCGCCACACCCACCAGAGCGAACCTGCCAGACGGCCACTTCCAAGCATCAGGATACCCATAGAGAACTGTGGCACCAAAGAAAATTGGTTACCTTGTCATGCCCAAAAAAGCTCTGGGGTCCCTGCCTAATATGACAGAGAAAATTTAGCAAGCCTATAATTTTCAGTATTGTCAGACACAATTTCACTGAAAATCATAATATCATACGGCTACTCCACTACACGAAGTCCCGGCTTCCGATAACGTGAAGTCGTTGCAGGGATTCCATGCATACTTGTCTGAACCACCGGTTATGTCTTTGAACCTGGAACATATAGGAGACAGGACATTCTTAGAACTCATAAGTCGAGCGCATTCAGTTGCAACAAAAGTTTTAAGACGGCCTACCCACCAAATTAAGGTAATATGTCGAACATAAATGTCACGACTGTGTAGCTAACTTGTCTACAAAACCATGGATTTTAAGTCAGAAAAATATATTTTCTGAGAAGTAGAAAGCATATAGATACGAGTTTGATTTGTCATTATTTCTTTATCATCATCAATTAATTGGGTCGCCTAACCGTTTTTCTTTTTAGTAATAGTTAGCATTAACAAAATGTAAAGCAACGATATTCACAAAACAATCACGTTTTAAGGTAAAATTTAAAAAGACTGTGAGAGTTTCCTAAAATATCATTTCGCACACGCCAAAACGCGAATCATGTGGTTAAAAAGACCGGGAAAATAAGGCATTGGAGAGGCCCATTGGGCATTAATGCGCGTTACACGGGAATACAAAACTATTTACCGAATTTCTTGAAAATTCGCCAAGGAAATCCAATTATTAAGAAGCATATCTAAAATGCCATTAGGAGGCACGGTGGTAGCCAAAACGGGTGCACCTAAAAGCAATTTGATGTATCGGCCTATGCAGAGACATTACCTGGGCTTATATGCGAAATTTAGGCGCAAGCAACAATAAAAAGCGGCAAAGAAATGCATGGATGCAGATATACGCCAATGGTCCTAAGGCGCGGCAAAGAGAATCCTGCACGAGTCTCAGGTTTATGACATGGGCATAAAACCGAGACGAGTGTAGAAACGATTTTTTTTGCTGAAAAACTCGACTTTCCCAAAATTTTCAACCACACGACGCAACTTTTGTAAAAACACGCTTGTGCAATGTAAAGTAATTCAGTTACTTTTTGTTATTAGTTTTATTTTAGGCTTAACAGTTGTAAATTGCATTTAGTTTTCGTAGCAAATATTCAAGTTAGACTCTACTAAATAGACTTCGAAGTTGTAATATTGAAACTTAAAAATATCTATAAATAACAATCAGCAACGCTTCCTCGCGCGTGAGCACTGAATTGGCCTTCACACGTAGGCTTACAGCACAGCCGGCTAGACAGTCTCGCCGCGTTTTTTGAGTTGGGGCTCGTATCCGTTTAAATGAAAGTGGATATGGAATTCACCGACGATGATGATCTGTTTAAGAAGTACGTACTCCTTCCGACTGGCGCGCGTTTGGTTGTTTTAGTGTTTTGCAGACGATAAAATGTAAGGCATATGGATTTTTACTTTGCACTACTTTGTGATTTCCCCAGGTAGGCCTAATACCAAAAAATACGTACTCGGTACTGTTATTAACCAGTCGTGTCGTAACACATTCCAGGTCATGAGAGAAAGTATAATCTCACTGCCGCGTATGATGGCCGCGCTTTTGTTGATTGTGAGTGCTATAGGCCTACCCATCAGGCTAGTCAACTCTTGCCGACGACTCACAGTCAGGAACTTGTCGGTTTGCGGCGAAGCCGACTGCGCGTTATAGTCTGGAACGATGTTACGAGTCTATTTCGGCCGCCAACAACGTTATGTACATTGTAAATGTACGAGCTACAGTACCGATACCACATGTATGGGCTTATATGATAAAACTGCTTCTTCGAAATACTGCCAACTCAAGCCGATTGTCTACGTTGCGTCGGTCACTGTATCTCTTGCAGGTTTGTAAAAGCTTGATCAGTAACTATACCTTGGGGTGTTGTCGGTCTTAGCTAAAGGACTCAGATCTATAATTTTCCCGTCCTTCGTGCGGCACTTGCAACTAGACTCTTTCGTGCAATCAATTGACTGTTTGCTGTGAGCAAAACGTAATCCCGTAATCACCAGAACTAAGCAGGGCACTAACTCCGTGTTTAACCGCATCATAACATGCTTCTCTTGTCATTCGATACAAGAAGTTTGGTTGCAAATTGTAAGATATCACCCGATGCAGAACTTTAGACTTGTCAATTACAGGAGTGTTTTTGACCTGGATCCAATGATATTTATTTCCCTGTATTGACGTTATCTTATTTATAGGTCATCACATGATTCAGAAAAATCCATGTTAAGTATTGAATGTAGGGTGAGAGTGACAAAAAGATACTAGTGATAGACACTGGCGTAACTAGAAGTATTCGACGATCAACGGGGGGGGGAGCCTGATCCATTAGGAGAAATAATAACGTGCGCGCCGGAACACGAGTCGTCATCACGCAGATCACCAAATGTCTTCAAACGATTCGCCCCCGGTTTTATATCAATCACTGGTAGTAGCTTCATCTAGTACTTTTGTTCGAGAGCAATTTTTTGGACGGACACTCAGATTTAAATCTAGCACAAGTTACAAATTATGGGTACTGCGGATTTTGATGGTTCAAAAACGAATTACGGATTTACAATACAGACAAATTCACCCAACGATAACACAAAAATATAGGTAGAAATAAGGTCAGTTATGAGCCAGTAAAAGTGATCGGTTGCATGAAACTGTTCAGTCCCAAATAGGGACTCAACCAATTTCTCTAAATCTACTGCGTATTTGTGAAAACACCGATTGTCCTTCCTTATGCTGTTTTAGTTTCATAACGAAGTCAACTTTTGGCTTTGATACAAATCGAGAGTGAACTTGACGTTGAATTCTCATTATCGAAAATAAATAGAAATCTTTTCATGCAACGCCCCTAATTTAGGGACTAAGTCCCTATTTATTTTCATTGAATTCAGGGCTCAGATTTTTGTTATATTGTTAGAAAATATCAATTAGTTAAACAGGAACTCATAATAAAGCTGAATTGACATAAAAAAATTAAAAAGTTTACGTCTGTCAGTAAAGAAAGGCATAAATAGGCAAAAGATTTAGGGAACTTAGTCGAGTCCCTATTTTGGACTGTTTCATGCAACGCGACACAGGAGACTAAGCATTGTTGGTTCAGCCATATCGATATTCGTTTACTTTCGCAAAGTTGGAAAGTTTATTCAAAACCAAGGGATAAGGAAATGCCTCTTTTCTTAATTACAGTCTCCCAGAATCAAGATATTAAACTGTGACTAGTTTCACATTAATATCTAAAGTCTTTCAAGACCGATGTGAAAAATTCCACGCCATTAGATAACGATGTCCGTCGCCAAAATTCGGGCGCTGATGACAAAGTAGTTACTTTGGACCTTGTTAAAAAGTTTTTTTTGTGGCGGCAATTGACGCGGGGCAAGGATTAAAACAGCTAAAAATCGTTTTTTTATGCCATTCCAAAACACAAAGTCGGTTGAAGTTTATTTCAAGTCAAAAAAGTAAATGCTACCAAAAAATGGGCGTGTCGTTCACTCAAAAGATTTCGAAACCCTATACTTTTATGCGCATAAACTATTGTTGCCAGTTTAAGTTGAGTTGGTTACCTAAAGCTTAAACCCCTGACGGGCAGGTACATGGATTTGTGTTCGCTGAACACCTTGTACCGACGTCATGACATAGCAGTGCTATTTGTAACATGTGATTGTGTACAAGACTCGACTGGTACACCAGGGTAGACTTCAGTAACGCTAGTACCTCGTTAAAACAAGACTACGGGAGATTATGCGAGATCTTGTCGTGTATTTTAAATGCGAATTAACACGCGATTTTGGCCAGATTTTTCTACGCCAGCTCAAAACCATAACTGAAAATCAATAATTTGCAGTATAACTTTATTTATTGGCAAGGCAGTGCCTAAATAGTGAATATAAATCGGTAAATAAAACAACAAGAATGGATCAACTGAATTTTGAAATTTTCGGATGTAACAACTTCCTTTATCAACAAAAACAGAAATAAAGGAAGTTGTTACATCCGAAAATTTCAAATTTCAGTTGATCCATTCTTGTTGTTTTATTTACCGATTTATATTCTTCATTTCATGAAACAATAGTATCCTTGGGAGGATCTGGATCGCCTTATTTAGTTTCAGATATATTTTCTACATTATAATAAATAGAAAACGCATTTGCACGTGAAGAAGCACGATTGGTCCTACAAACATGTGTTGCATTGTGGGTAAATACCAGTGAGTGTGATGCAATGCTATTTCAGATGGCCCAATGACTTCACTTTGCAAATACAAGCAAAAGAAACATTATTAATGACAAGAAAGTAACTAGTACTCAATTGCATTCGAGGTGTTATGATTGTTGACAAAAGTAATTAAATAACTTATGACAGTTCATAATTCATAAATTGAGCATGTGGTTTCAAATTACATCCACTGCATGCAAGCCCCTTTTTGACCTGTGCTCAAGACAAATTTCAGAAAGCACAATTGTTAATCTTGACTGAAACTTTTTCCGACATGCAAGGATACACAACAAAATACAAGCACAATTCCAAAAGCCCTGTTCATCAGAAGCACAGTCAAACATTTAATAAATAGCCAAATAGTACACAACTGTGTACAAGCACAAAAATTTGAAAAATACGCTCGCCCTTCTTATACTAACTTTCTATGACAGACAATAACATAATTATCCAAAAATGATAACATACGCCAGTTCAAAATTTACAGCTTGCACAAACAGTTCCAATCAGTCACAAATGAGATTTCGACAAGATTTGGATAAGAAATGTACTCATTAGGTCGAAGGTGGTTCAGGTACAGTCATGTTCTGGGTATTTTCTTCAACATCACAGAACCTATAGAAGTAGGGAAGGTTGTAGAACTGGTGCTCGTCTGTCACATGGTGAATAACCCTGCCAAGAACCAGTTGCTGCCCGTAGATGACAGCCTCAGTAGAGTCTGAAGCCAGGCCAACGTCTTGTAGCCAGGTCACCAGATCAGTACCGGTAAATACATTCTTGTACACGCGTAGGCGGTACCTGGAACAAAGGAAGTGAAATGGTGACGATAAAGCATACAGAAATATTGTTCAATGTAGCATAAGACATCATGGTAGATGAATACTATGAATGTTGGTTTGTGAAATTTCTCAAGCAAAATTAATTTCTTGAATATAAATGCAACACCGCACCTTCTATTTCGCTGTAGCGCGTACGAACACTTGTCTTTATGATACATCTTGAACTGTTCACAGACGTGCCTCGCATCCTCATCCAAGTCTTCCAGCCTGGGAAGGTGGATGTTTTCAGCTCCGTACACCAAACGGCGCCACCTGGGGATGGTAGAGAAGAATGGTAATAAGGATAACAGGAAGCCTCTCACTACTCAAGTGAGATCAAATTGTGCAGTATGAAAAGCATGTGTTTGGATGGTAGAAAGCTGAAAACAGTCAATACACTGAACAAAATGGACACTCTACTAAGTTTTAGCACACAAAATCACAGCTAACAATCCATTCCTTTTCGACTAGAATCCCTTTCAATTCTCACTAAAACTCGACAGGTCTTGCTCCATACACGTTGGCGAATTTGTGACAACTTACTGTGTATTAGCAGCTAGGTGCAATAATGTAACACAAAACTCTGACAAAATTTGGACTTAAAAGCTTGTCTTTGAGACAAATGTTACATTGAACTATCAAACAATTCTGGTAAGAAGTTTATCCAAGGTTAGCAAAGTATGTCAGTAAGTCAGTGCAGTTTATTTTGAAAACTTTCTTGAGGTAAGAAGTGAATAAATTATCAAAAACAAGACAGTATCATTACTTTCAGTTACTTTGTTAGGATATAGATCAGAAGATATTTGTGAACAAAGAATGCAACTGACTGATGACAATTATTGCCATTTTCAAGAGTCCACAAAATGGACATTTAAGCTCTTGCCGAGTCCCGTCCTGAAAGCATGCAAAATGTTGAGAAATTTTGAAAAGTCAAAAGCTAATAACTAAATCAATTATTTTGCCCCCATCAATAATTTTTGGCAGTTACTATAAATGTTGCCCACACATATACACACTGTCACGTCTCCATAGTTGCCAGGTCTGACAGAATATTTTATATATACTTGAAGGAAGACCTATGTCCCATTTCGAAGATCATGTCTAATTCAAGTGAGCATGCTATTTCATCGTACCCCTTTCAACACAGAATTTATAAAATGAAGAGAATATTTAGTTAACTTTTAAAAAAATTTTCATTTTCACGATAACATCTGAAAAGGAATAAAAGCAACAGAAGAGTGTAAAACAAGTTCTCTTAACACCATACCATGCCATGCCACAAACTTGATGACGGCTATCAGCAATTAATATCTCTACTTTCTCTGCATTAACAGGAGACAAACGGCTTGAAATGTGACTGTGCCTTGTGAAAAACAGTCCTTTTAAACCATGCATAGTTATACAAAGCCATAACTGTGAATATGGTTAATGAGGCAAGCCAGTTTAGAACGCGACAGTGTGTTGTGAAAAACATGCTCTCTGGCACCAAACAAAGCCATAACCCTGATGGCCCATAGATGAACATATTTTTCTCCTCTTCACTAGATGGAGACAGCTAGCTTTAGTCCCGACTGTCTTGAGATAATCATGCTAACACCAAGCAAAAGTACAACCTTTATGATGACAACAACCGATTCACAATAACTGTGCCCAATGTAATGCAGTGCTCTAGAAAACCATTATCAAGAAACTTGGATCGACAATTGATGATCCTGTCAAAAATGATTGACGTCAGGTACATGTACAGCGTGCAAGTGCGCAAATACAACACTGATTGATGACCACAACATCAGAATACCTGGACGAAGACAATTTTGAGTTTAAGTGACTGGTATTGTTCAATGATGTCCTGATGTACACCAGCCTTAAACAATAGAGGAAGCCAACTTTCATAGACAGGCACTGTGTCTTCACAGTAATTTTTAACTCACACAGTGTATATCGTGGAAGAAATTGGCCAGGGAATAATTTGAACTTTGGCAGACAGTGTACTGAGTGGCCGATGCTCCCGGTAATCTACATGTATAGGTCAATGCCACAGAGTTGGCCAATATGACCATGCTTTGCCTGGAATGTCACTGGATCAATATAGCAAGCTTTGTCTGACGGCGACTGTAAGTTCACTAGTACTATTGATGTGACACTCAACCTATAGGTATAAACAATATTGCGGCGCATCCGCACACGGTAATCTTCTTAAAATGCAGCAAACATTACACAGAAAGTCCGTCTGAACCATTGAAGATGTCTATAAACTTCACCAAGGAATGATACTGTTACTTCAAATGACTGTATTTTGTAATGCTCATTTCAAGTCTTCACACAAAAGTACACCCACTAAGAAGATTTTGTGACATTCAGCGCTATTAAGTTTAGACAGAAAGTAACCGTTTCTGATGTTACCCCAGTGAAATGTAAAATAATCCACAGTTATCAAGTAACTTAAAAATAGTTTTCTCTGTGTCAATTACTGTTCCCTTGACCAGTATCTCTGTAACGATAGAAAGTGACGTAGAACACCACAGCCTCTTGGTTCTTCATTCACTTTCATAGGGGAAACACATAAGCCCTGTACACACTGTGTCCAATAGGCAGTAGGACGTGAAGATAATGCTGAACCAAGATGCGGGACCTTTGCCAGGCCATTTATGCCACTTTCTATTATTCAATGCAAACACACGCCAGGGGAACAGTTAACACCGAAACATGCATTTAAGAACCAAATCCTAAGATTAGTTTTCCAAGATACTCATGGATTCTCTTTACTGAACGTAACATCAAAAACTGTACAACGCCTTTTCCTTCTGCTTATTATAAGTTGCCGTGAATGTACGCCAGTATTAATACGCAAATATCAAAATGTTAAATGTTCGTGTCAAGTTCGTCAACATCCCTTACCTTTTCACGCATGGAATTATGATCAATTTCGTATCCAGTCCAAAAACAGCAAAAACGAAAAATGCCTGAAAAGAGGAAACAAGTTAAATTCAAGGGACAAAATACAAAAAATGCAGACCAAAAGGGAAAAGACAAATTTCCACCTGCCACTTTATCTAATTCTCAAAACTTCCACTTAATTCAGTTTGTAGTTATGGGCAGCATTAAAGATGTTTATCTTAAAATTTTCAATATGAACACCATAATATTGCAGACAAGCAAAACATTAAGTGTTGAACAAAGCAGTGCTAGTCTCAATTCTTTCTAAAAATTAGTCAATAGTAACTGTTAAGTCTCATCAAGAGTGTAGGGGCAGTTAAAGAAGCTTAAACCCATGATTTAGGCCAATTGCTGATGTACAAATTAATGGTCTTATCTTGTTTAGAAATGAACACTGGGCTCAGGAACAACTGACAGTTCGTAAATTTCTTCTAACTAAATTCCAGGTCACCATGACCTATAAGTTGACAAACTTAAGGATTAAATAAAGACCACTTTCAGGTTATGTAGGACCTTAATAAAAAACCTCAACTCTGAAGTCAAATATCTAAAAAACTATGATTTGTCAACCATAAAAATATATTTTTTCTGAAAGGAGAAAGATTGAGGACTCTAAAAATATGCTCCTTAAAACTGTGTCTTTGTTATTTTCACGTGATAAGTCAAAATTTTATGTGCAAGACTGCCAAATAACACCCCAGCCACATTCACTAAAACTTTTTTGAAATGAAAACTTTACGTTATATGTAAGTCGCTCAAAAACGCTTTTAAGAATTTTTGATTATTCATTTAGTTCAGGTTTTATGCGAAATTAACTTACAAAACACATAAAGGCATTTTTGTAAAAAAAACAGCAGACTTATTCATACATCACTTAGTATGAGTATGCGGAAACTAGACATTTTGAAGCAAAATTTTGTAAAAAATCAGCGTTCTTATTCGTATATCGCTCGGTACGCAAAAACTAGGCATTTTAAACTAAAAATTCCTAAACAGTATTTTAAGACTTAACATAATAGTAAAAATTGGCTTGGGGGTTATTTTGCTAAGAATGAAAATTTGACTGAAAGACGTGATCATGTGACAATAATAAAGACACAATTAGTAAGGGGCTTATTTTTAGAATTAGAAAACAGACAATTGCCGCACAAATAAAGAAGTTCATATTAACTCAACGTTTCGTCTTATTCAGCAAGACATCACCAAGTTATGTACAGTAGGACAACAAGTGTCGATATTCTATCAAGTCACATCCATGTGGTGAAATGAGAGATAGAGATACAGGGAAAGTAGGCGGGTCATCACCATAGTTGCAGGGTCACTGAGGTCTGCATGTTATTGAGAGAATCAGTAGCATGCTGATCCTGAATGGCCAATGACTCCTTGATATACAGTAATTCCTTAGCATGTTCTTTACAAATAATACTGACTGAATTGGCTTGATGGTTGTTGCTAATACAATGTCTATAAATGTTACTTTTGTCAGATGTGTTGTGTTCTTTCAGCCTGTCACAGAGGCATCAACAGCCATCAAACTTCTTCATTTGTGTGGCAATTGTCCACTTTCTAATCGTACTTTGGCCAAAAAATGATGTAATATCATTATTTTTAGAATCCTCGATCTTCCTCTTTTCAGAAAATACATAGTTACTTTTAATGATTGCCAAAGAATATACATGTAAGTGATATGAATCAAAAATGGATATTTTACATGAAAGGCCAGTAATGTTAACTTTATAGCTGCTTTATTATTTAAAAATCAAGTCAGACACTAACAATAACATGCTCCCAATAACTGTGTTTGCATTCTCCATGAGTTTTCCTGTGAGCAATTTTCATTTTCAATAATACAATTTCTTCTCGAAAAGTAGGCTAGCATTTAGTTTTTATAATGGTTGCTTAATAAAAGCATAGCTGAGCTTACACACAGTCAGGGACTTGTAAAATAAGGGTTTTCAATGACTCCACATTCTTTATATTTAAATGAGTTTTCCATTCATAGAAACTATGAGTCAAACTTACATTAGTTGGACGTCCATAAGTAGGATTTTTGCTTAACATGCAGTGGCGACTTCAGGGGGGNAAATTCACCCAGATTCCATTTGGCAGTTCGGGGTGCCAATGTCTGATGGGCAAAATCCTGGCTAATATTCTGCCCTGCAAACCCAACTCGCATAACTCTGACAAAATCTCTCAGTGCCGTTGGGTCAAATATCAGGAAGTTATACTGTTTCCCATGTCTTCCATGAGTCAGAACCACACACAACTGTCAAACAGAATGCTGAATAGTCACATATTTCCAAGAATTATACCAACTAGAAAGTGTTTCTTTGCATTCACTCTCACCTGTCCAAAATTAAAGAAACAGTCCAGAAATTCCAGTTCAATAAATAGCCCCGAGGAGTCTTCATGGAACAGTCGCCAAAAGCACAGGAAAAGAGCCTAAGGACCAATAAACATCGATCATGAGACAAATGCATTCAAACTACAAGAAACTTCAATATGCTGTGAGCCATAATGATTATGAAAAGAACAATTTGAAAAATATTGACACCAAAACACAATAACCCATTTTAGGCTTTCAGAACTCATCTAAAAATCATAATTGCTGTAAATGAAAACTTAAACTTCAAGTAAAAAAGTAAAGGACAGCATGAAGATTACTTCCATTTCACTTGACGTGTCAAAATGGAAATAAACAAGTCAATGGTAACAAACTATCTTGAATTGAAGCGTCTTTCCAAGATTTTTAATTTCTTCAGTTGGACAGAAAGAGCTTCATGAACGAGATGGCAAACATTCCAGGATAAGCTTTTCAGATAAATATAATGATTATTTTAAAAAACCAACAAGGATCATGTGCATGCCGGATTTGGAAACAGTTTGGTGAAACTATGTTTTTTAACAACGAAACAGAAAATGAAAAGAATCTGTCACAAACTTAAGGAATTATCAAAGAATTCAAGATTTGGTAGTTACACAAATATCAATATTACATTTTTATACCAGACTTTACTAGACAATGCAACGCTTTGATCAAGAGCAAAAGAAACCAACAAGGGGGGCAGACGCGCTCAGCTAGTCCCTGCCACTCACCACTTCTCACACCACCACCATCATCATTAATTTCAAAACCCCTTAGTCATCACAAATTCCATGATAGCCCTCATCCCTGCTAATTACAGGTACCTCCCCTTCGCCTACAATTAGGTCAAAGACAGTAACCATTAAGCAACTCACGATTCCCATTGAGACGATGAGTAGGAATAGCAGGACCAGGTGATGACCAATCTCCTCATCCTTGGTCTGGCTGTTGATGACACTGTCAGCCTCACTACCAACACTGTTGAGTGTATGGTACTTCTTCAACAGACTCCGGCACTCCTGACGCTGTGCACAGTAAATGAGAATAATTAAGACAAAAACGTAGAGTTTGAACTCCACAGAAGCGACATTCATTTTAGAAAAACATGCGTCTACAGCAGTTTTCAAAAAAAAAACCTTACTTGACATTTTTTAACTTCAAAGAATTTACGTTCTTATTTTCAAAAAAAATCAGCGTTAGTCAGTTTCCAGATGGATTGTTGCCATGACTTCGAAAAACACACACAAATTTCGTCAAAATTCACCAACTCTTATGAACGCCACCTGTGGGTATCTATAGTAACAAAATACGTCATCATCAGCTTAAACAAACAAGCTTTACAAAGAAGTTCACTATTGTTAAGAATCTCTGAAGACAGAGGACACTTTCGAGTGGCATATTTGGCTTAACTTATTTGTAAATAACAGGGCTCTGCGTGCATGAAATTTTACAATGGCCTGAGAACATGAAGCAATACCCAGTCACGTCACGATATAATTTTAAATGAGCACTGTGATTGGCCAGTTTTCAATAGTGGAGTCTCTAGCTAGGTTTGATGACCTCCGGCTCAGTTGTGTGATTAAACTCCTGGCCCAGCGACATCAGAGTTTCCCATTTTTTAATGTATTCATACTAGTTCTCCTTAAACCTATCATCTGTTTGAGCACGCTTTTGATCATCACATACACCTCACTACCTTTTAATAAAAAGTAGCCATCTAACATCAGCAAAAATAGGTGGACGGCTACTGGGATTATCAACCTGAAATTTTTTTTTTCTGCTGGATTCCTGGTGCAACTGAGCAGTGGAGATGCCATGATGTAATCATGGAGAGTAGAGACTGTTGCAGAGTCAATTATTAGGAGGATACAATTCAAGCTTTGATCAAGGCCAACAATGGGAAGGGCAGTAACAAAGCAAGAATCAGTAAAAATAACACTACACGCTCACAGTAAATGCCAAAATAATCAGACAAAATTCCCTTTCTACAGGATGAAGGGTGGTAACCAGCCATGGCTAGTTACTTCAGTCAGTCTGATGGGAATCTCAGCTTACCCACAGACATCAAGACATGGATCTCTGGGTCACTTTGTCTGGTTAATTTTGCAGTACACTGTGGTATGGTAGTGGATTGGGTGATCTGAGGCCACAAACATCAACAAGGCACAGTAATTTGCGGATTGTCAAAATGCCACAAAAGTTCATACTGTTATGATGGACGATTGTCAGATAAAAGCAACTGTCACCAATAAGCAGGCAAAACTCTGCTCAATATGCACAAGACAAGTTGGAAATAATAATCCTTCCTTTTTGGTTCCCTTTTCGAAGCTAGGGCGATGGCCGTTAACGAGTAAAATCATCATACTGGTAGTCTTTTTAATTTTTTAAGCTGGAGGGCAACAGCTGTATGCAGCTTTTAAAGCAGCGTGCACTGAACAAGTAACATAATCAAAACTTCTCAAAAGCAGTAGAATGGATGTGTAGACAAATCAGGACTTGGAAAAATGCTAAGCATGCTTGCTTGCAATGTTACGTCTTAACACAGTCCATTGCTTGAGCGGAGGCAAAATCAACCCCTCACCTTTATATGTCTTATGATGGGCACAACACACTGCAAAGGGAAACACCTCAAAGCTCGAGTGATTGTCTGAGTAAAAGGACTACGCAGGTGGACAAGAAAACAGGGTACATGTGTCAGGTATCAGCATGGGACTGACTGGGCAAATGAAAGATCATACTGAGCCAAATTGAACTCTGGTACAGTGGACACAATGCATGTGTCTCTCACTAACAGAGAAATGTGGCCACAAGCAATGGGTTAACAAAACTCATAAACACACAAAGTTATAGACAAAGAAACACGAGTTAAACAATAATTAGTACCAAACATTGTCAACACGAGAAACTGGTTTAACCTGTGATAATGCCACGCCTTCAGGTGATACACAAATTCTAAGAACAGAAAAGAAAACATAACCTTAAGGAATATTTTTAAAATCAGGAAAAAAGAGGGAAGACAATCTCAAAGATACAGTCAGGACAATCAAAAGTGTAATAACATAAGACAGAAGTGAAGACATATAGAGCAGATGATGAATGAGAGGACAAAATGTGTAAGACATGGGAAAACAAAAAATAGGAAATAGGAAAACAAAAAATAGGAAATATAAAAGAAGGATGTTGACTATAATAAACAACCCAAAAGACAGTTGTAAAATCTGACGTCATTGTTGCAGGCATGTCCGTGTTCAATAGGATATATCTGACAATTTGAAATCTGAGGAATTTTGTTATAGAGAGAGCGAGAACACGGTTTCATGAAAATGTGCTGGTCAGAAAACAAATTAAAGTTAATTAAAATGAGTGACAATAAGCAGTGTGGTTTCCGGTTTCAGAAACATGGTTTAAATTAATTTTGAAAAGTTAATAGGACTGTTAAAAACACCAGTCCTTTTAGTGGATCACAATTATGGTATAAATATTAGATGAGCAGGAGTCTGAATTCTATACCTGCATGATCCAATGAAAAATAGTCTCGAACAGACCACTTATTGAAACATTTCGAGTGAAACGGGCAAGCTAAAAGACACATAATGATGACTTTTCAAATCTACATGATTGTATGCACAGCACCATAAAAAGATCCCAATCTCTAAGCCTGGCATCCATGATGCCAGCAAGTACAGTGAGTTGCAAAAACCATTATAAAGGGGTGTGCAAACCTGTCAAAAACTAGGCCACTGTATGGTAAATGCCAATTGTCACATGAATTCCTATTATTAGCAGAAATCACAATGGCAAAGAGAACTTTGAGACAAGTTTTTGAGAGGTTATGACTTGTTTTCCATTTTAGGTCACAACTGGAAATAAAACATAATAATTGTAGACAAAACATAATAAAAATAATACTGTAACCATTCAAGATCAGTGAACGACTACTAAACGTAAGTTTTGTGATTTTTGTTTTCTATTTCTTTCTTCTTTAAACATTGTACTCTCACCGTAGCACAAAGTTCTTATGATATATAAATCAAACGTCCAGGAATTTCCCACTGAATACGTCCGTTTCTCAACTTCGTGCAAATCAAGAGCGAAAAACAGATGGTAACTTTACTTTTTGGAGCAGTTTATGAACGAAGAGGAAAGCAAAGAGGGAGGACTTAAAGATTGGAAGGGAATGAGGAAAAACACAGATGGGACGTAATAAACATGAGCAAAATGGGAACTGGAAAACAAAGGACAAGAGAATAAAAGCTTGAAGAAAAATTACCACAACGAAAGAACTGAGGATTAAATAGAACAGAAACGGACCATGGAAGCAGTACAAAACAAGACCACATATTAATAACTCGAAAAAACTGATAGGGACTTAAGAGGACAAATCAAAAGCAGATCAAGATGTGGACTATTCCTAACCAATGACAATTTATATGTAATTTTAATAAGATTTCACCTGTGTGTTCCTGTGGAGACACTCGGACATATGCTGTTTTCTTTGCTCGTACGGTATACGGGGAACACAGGGTACAACTTTTCCAGACACTCGAACAATACCCCAATGTTTACAAAAAATATTCAAATATTCCTCAACTGTATAACAAAATTAATTTTTATTCTAAATGGATGTAAAGAACTCCACCCAAGTGAAAATAGTATCAAAATTTATCTCTTTGTGCCAGTCGATAGAATTGTATACAATCATGTAGAATAACTTATTTTGTATGGAAATAATTTATTTACATTTCGTAATCATACGTCATTGTAATCTTAACATCAGTTTTTGAATTTATGTATTTGTGTATAATAATTGTATATTACTTGAATGTATGTAATAAATACAATGTCATGCTTCTTGGCACTTTCTGGTATGTATATTTATTGTACTTGATATTTCATAATAAACACAAAAGATCTAAAACAGGATGAGAAACATAGTTAGGAAATAAATTTTGAGGTGAAGAAAAAAAACACAAGTTTGGACAGAATGAGAATAACACAAAGAGTTTGAGTCAAAACAAAGTGCAGACGATAAAAGTAAGACCACGGTATTGCAATTGATTTCGATACTCCTACCATGTTTTACACCCAACAGATATTGACATTATGCGAACTCAACAAAACACGAATTACAGAAAGATGCAATTAATGCATTTCCTCTCCTGTGTTAGTGGTGTTGCTGACATTACGACTAACAAAAAGTGTTGGGATCATCTTGAACCAAAGCAGCTAATGTCTATTATGAACGAGAAAGACAGTCAGTAAACTTTGACAACAGCAGACACAGCAGATGACAAAAGTAATCAATAAAAGACATTGTTTCCCCATCATTAAGGCTAGCTTAGCTGACAGCAAAATGACTGGTAATTACAGCGGCAAAATTCCAATTGCAGAATGGCTTAGCCACGTTTAATTTATTGCCTTTCCTATTAATTTTTCTCTTCATTCTCAGTCATAAAGTAAGAATAACCTGACGATGGATTTGGTTTCCACCCAGCTGTCATGAATTGCGGGTCGTTTTGCCTGAGTGTATACCTTTGATGTGTGCAGCAAAAAACTTTAAATAGGCCAGACAATTTGAACACGAAACCAGACATATACGGATATCACGACCATAATTAGTATCTTATTCAAGAAAATCCTGGACGCAGGGTAAAATTCTTNTTGTGCCAAATATTTCAACTCATTGCACAACTAAATAGCAGCTTTAGTTCAAGAGTGAACACATGTTTTTTCCAAGCGTAAACTTGACGTTTGACATACCTGGGGACAATCAGCAGGTGAGCAAAGTTCCTAGTAAACAAGCATCGAATGTTACTTCTAAAAACTCGGACAGAGTGACGGCATTCTTTGGTAGAATACAATCTTTTGTTGACCATAAAAACACACACATTACATGCTATCAATAGTGACACTAAATAAAAGATTTATGAATTCATAATAAATAATTTTTAAATTGGTCAGGAACAGAATTTCTAAGTAACCCTGGAGCATACTTGTTGCACAGATCTCAAAATCACTGCGAAAAAGCTCAAAACATAACACAACAACAACAAGTATGGGCAAAATAGCAAACAGGTTATAATTAGCAGTAGCCATTTTGTGATATTCATAGCAGATGCATATTAATAAAACACGCTTTGTCACCAGATGGCGATAGAATAGTTAATGGACAGCAACCTGCGCTCTTGTGTGGCGGTTTCATGCAGTGGGTTATCCCAGCGTTTCATTACAATTTTTTATGACCATCATGTCGTCAAACTGTCACTGATGAGCTGTGGAATAATTAAACCACATGGAACTATCACCAACAGACCCATACCTTTTATTCCGGTCAACAAACTCTGAGAAGTTGTGAAAACAGAATGTCTAAAGGCCCTTTCATATTAACTGAACTCCAGTCTGAGTTCGGAGCGTCGACATAAACAGCTCAGTTAACAGGACCGTCCGTACTCGCTTCGGTAGTTAATGAACATCGAAGTAACTAGCAGTTGGTGCGGCTGTTGTCATCGAAGTTATCGCAAGGTAGCAGTGCACGCCAACATTTTTTTCAAAGTTTCAATTTGGAGACATTTACATGTGCTAAGTGATATTAAACTTATTTTTAAATCGATTGGTTATTATTAGAGAAAAATATAAGCAGCTATTAGTGACGGCACTACCTTGTAACTGTTGACGATAACAGTGGCACCTGGCGATAACGACCATTGGACTGAAGTTAAGGGTTCATACTGCACCGCAGCGTCGACGTTGCGCTATTAAATCCACCTGTTAACTGTGATGTTAACTGGAACTGTTAACTGCGATCCACGACAGGGGTTAAGCGGACCACAACTCCCCAAACCATCGACGCGCCAACGTTAGTATGAAAAACCCTTAAATTACTCAGCTAAGGAAGCACATCTCTCTCACCTTGATCTGCACAAATGGCCGAAAACTCTGCACCCAACATATCAAAATTTTGTTGCCAATCTTTGTAAAAAGCAGGTAAGATTGATTTCCTTCCCTGTCTCAGATAGCAGATAGTACACAACCATGACAGTCTCAAGCAATGAGCATGGTCATGTTGTCCTATTGAATAAGATCGAGTAGCAGAATTCCTCCACTATCAGTCTGAATATAGCCAAGTTGTCTTATCGCATAAGAAGTGTGTATGTGATCCTACACTCACTGCCCACTCACCTGTGCCTTTGAACACTGCCTATTCACACACATACTTTGGTTAAGGGAGCCATCATCTACCATCCCATCATCTGTATCAGATGTCTGCATGTCACTCCATCGTACAATGTCTTCAATACTATTACCTGAACAATAATGAGTAAAAGGTTACTTCGACAAATCTAACTACTGACGTCATGAAAACAGACAACACCCGACCTGATGCCCATGCACAAAACAAACTAACAACTGGGGTCTGTCACATGAAAGTGACCTAAGACAGAAATGTGGCCTTACACTCGCCATAATTATTTTGAAAAATAATTAGAACTGACAGCAAAAGTCTGAAGTTTCTGAGACTAACACCATATCATAACTGCTACCCAATGAGAAAACTTGTACAAAGTATTTCCAGGCAACGAATTGCTAATGACTAAATGGCAAAACATTTACTCAACCACTGAGAAGTGGAAGCTCAAAACAAATTTCTGACCTTTCACCTTTGACCCTATGCATACTTAAAACCCAAGTGAATTGAAGCATACACAATCTTATGTCAGTTCAATAATGATAAAAATGAAAAGACAAGGAAAACTTTGATCACAACACCTGCTGAGGCGAACGCTATGAGTTCCAAATAACTGTTGTGACGAACATCAGACCAACATGAATTGTGCACTCTTAATAAAACGTGTACATAGTGCGTAATCATGCGACGTATGATAAAACTTAACACAATATTGCTGCCAAGTAAAATTCTATTTGATTAACTTCCTGCACAAAAATATGGATTAGGAAAATCTTAGTCTAATACAGGCATATACACTGTATTATAGTGTGCAGGTGGCATAAAACATTTGATGAAACTCTAACTGTTATTTGCAGGTAATCCGCCTTTGAAAAATGAAAAAATAACCATTATTTGGTAGTTTTGTGCAAATTAAGTGGAGAATAATCACAAGCATTCCAACTTACCCCCAGTAGCATTTTAAAAAACAACATCGTGAAACAATTTTACTTAAAGACACCAATTAGCATTGGCACATTAAAATGTCAACAACAACACATTTCAAAAGATCATTATCAAGGTACCAGCTAAGACACCTACTCCGTCCGGTTCGTGGACACGCTTGAATGTCTCCAATGGAATCTTTTGATTGCTTCTCTTTGCAGCATGCTCCATAGTCAGTGGTGCCACCTACTGTCAACCAGAGACAGCTTACAGACCAGCAAACACAACATCATTTGGGAGAATGAAGTTTACAACACAGGGGAACAACAGCAAATGATTGATGATCGCCTACGCATAGACCAGAGCAGCCATTCATACTTACTGGACTTAAGCGGTGTCCTACAGTGAGCCTCTGTTAAAAATGAATAATTGGTAAAAATAAAGACTTGGCTTAAGGTTAATTATGACCTTGTGCAGTTAGCCAAATGTCTCCAAAAGTACACACTAGTCAGTTTGACTTCGGTACAAATACATATTTTCTGAAAGTATTAAGTCTGTTTAATTTGCTTTTTACTTAATACCGAATGAAACTGCCCGCAATTGAATGACACGGCCATGGGTCATTTTTAATAAAAATTCTAGTACTTAAGCGTTTTGGGGAACAGTGCATAAAGTTTCATATGAAATCCAATTAGATGTTTCTGAGATACGATGTTTCGAAGTTGGCCAATTTTGTACATTCTGTTATGGACCTACACAACCTTATGAGTATTTCTACATGGAAGCATGATACATACCAGCAGCCTCGTTCTGCGTACAATGTGACCTAAACCCTTCCCAATTACACCCACAGCTTATTATTTCAACACATTATCATTGCTAGTAAAGGCAGTATAATTATTTCGAACAACAATAGAAGTCTGAGCAGGACGAGAACACTTTTATGACCTGTACAACATCTGAACACAGTGACGTCAACATACCACAAGCACCAGACTTCTCTGATGCCGGTGTATCCTTGTCTCTCTCATTCTCCAGCGTTTCGTAGTTCTTGTGTTTGCGGTCATTTCGTTGTTGGATTATTAGTGCCACCACAGTGACAACTAACGAGGTGAAGATGATGATGGCGGAGATAATCATCTAAGATGAAAAAAATTTTTATCACACAACAAAATTACTATGGCCCTAGTCAACAAGTTGACCACACATGCCCTAGTGAGTGCACATTAAGTTTTCGCACCTGTCAAGCCACTTAATAAACAGACTCTCAAGATGTACATAACAGAGACACCTATTGGTAATGCTGGCGTTTTTCATGCATGTTAAATAACAAGTCAATGGAAGAAAGAAGACAAACCTGTGGCAAGCCATACTGGAATGCTACATCAGAAGTTGACCACTGGGGGGCAGAACATATCAGCAGCAAACCTAACATAATCAAAACAAAATAATGTCAAGACAAATATCTCTTCTTTGTTTCAATACCAGACAACTGGAGTTTCTAAATCCAGATATCAAATCTAGTCCATTGTTACGCGATTGCCCATTTTTTGTCTAACATCAGATGATTCTCACACCACTTAGCTATTGCAGTGATACGAACAAAATGCCAAGCTTTCTTTTTAAGATATCGCAAAACAATATTTCCTAAGCCTAACTTTTAAATCTCTCGCTTCTTTCTACAAATATCACCCTAATACCATTCATCCAACTGAAATCAAAATTTGATGTCTCACAGCGACCGTGAATACAATGTCAAGGTCACCAAAATCAACTGGCATCTGGAGGTGCCCCACCCACACCCTAGTACAAAATATGAAAATAATCTAAACCTCCTTTCTTGAGATATCACACCCACAAAATTTTCGCCACGTTAAAACTTGATTTTCTCACGGTGATATCAAGATCACCAAAATTGGCCATCACCTGGAGTTACCCAATTAAACCTCTACACCAAATATGAGCGAGATCGAAAGCTCACTTCTAGAGATACAGTGGCAATATCACTTACAAATTAAGATAAGCTGTACATTCTTACTAGCAGACCTTTGAAATAACATTTAAGGTCACCAGGCACTTGGAGTTGCCACACACACATCTCAGTACAAAATATGAACATCATTAAACTTAGCTTCCTTCTTGAGATATCACGTCAACATCTTGTACAACTTACCGACAGATGTGTCGACATATGGTCGTGACAACGTACATCCCCCTCGTTTTGCACTAACGCACAACCAGCACAGCAAATAGGGTAAAAGTTCAGTACAAGTAACAAAAGACTTACAATGAGAACTCCACAAGCTCTTACAAATATAGCACATTATTTTGATTTCACTGCAGGATATAAGACATCTTAACAAAGCTCCACAGCACAGCTTACACACTCATTAGTACATACAGGGCTGGTAAGAAGTAAGCGAGGCAAGTCTGAATATTCAGCCATTCATACACCAGCTATCCCTTACCTGTACAAACTATGGGTAGACCGAATCCATACAAGATGAGATAGCCTCTCATTCGCAGCACAAAGCATAGACTGCGGGTGCGCAGCAGACACATGCCCACTGCATAAGCAGACGTGCACGTACGGCTGGCTAGGACGCCAACGAAGCAGAAGATGAACTGCAGATAGTGTTGCCAGGCAACAGTGTTGTCCGTCACCTGCCAGAGAATGCTTCCGATGCAGGCTAATAACTGTAAATATTAAGTGTTAACAAATTAAAGGGAAGGCCAAATACAGTACATACATGTACGTGTATATGGCTCGGGTACAACTCCCTGGGTACAACAGACATCTTTTATACCCTAGGCTAGAAACCAAAAAAAATGTAAGGGAATATTTCATTCGAGCTCAATCACACGACCTACATTTCAAACCTTTTCACATCATGATAGCAAATGAATTTCATTACCCAATAGAACATCTACGTCATCGGCAAGAATAGTGTCAACGCATGTCAGTTACAACAAGGATGATAAACCTTTTTGAAAATTAAGCTGTTCTATATCAATCTGAAGATTGTGATTCCTTAGTTCATTGCCACACTAGGAGGGAAAACAGCCATGGTATCATAGCAATGGAAATTTTGAACGGTCTTATGGGATTTAATCATGCTATTTTGCAAGTGTCATGATGCCGAACATGGGAAGAATGTGCCCTTTAATTCTAACACTTATAAATACACTATGTACACACAACCAGTAGGTACAGGTACACCGACCATAAGTGACAGTCACTTACGGGGTCCCCCATTTTGAGAAGCAGTAATTGGTGCCCTTTACTCAGAGGAGAAAACTACTTCTCAAAATTCGAGGTCCTCTGTAAGTGTCTATTACCAGGCCATGACCAGAGGAGGAGTGTTAACGAGCAGACACAAGGGGGAGCCTTAAAAGCCTCCATTATACCAAATTCAAAAGTGGTTATCAAGCAGAAGAGTCTTGACACATTGAATACACTCTGGATAAATGTGTGGAATCACTCTCAAATGGTACTTAAGTGTACCTCTGTCTTACCTGAGCCATCAACAAGTAGACCACAAACTGGTGTGGGAAGACGCGCCACTTGCGGCCGAGAACGAAGACGATGGTCACCCAGACCGTGCTGACTATACCCAAAATGCTGATGTCAAACGATGTTTCGGAGAGCATCTTGTAGTTCTCCGACTCGGTGATTGTTGGCAGGGTGACCATGCGTGCCGAAACGAACATAAGAGGGGCGGAAATGAACGTGCAAAGGACCATACCGGTGGAGATCTAGAGAGACAAAATACTCAGACTTATGGTATACGGAGGGCACAACAAAATGTAGTTTTAAAGACACGAGTGGGTAAATCAGTAAAACACTACTGTCAAAATTCAATCACTTGTCTCACAATTCTCCTTTATAATCCAACAAACCCAAAGAGGGGCAGTAATGAGAACCATGAAAAGTTATCAGAAGTTTGAAAACTACTCAAAAAAGCCGAAAACCTGTTCTCTTTTAGCCACCGTTTTTCAAGAAATGAAACTGTCTGAGTGAATAAAGCTGCTTTCTTCAGTACAAATACTATTTAGAAACTAGTTTTGAGCATCTGAAAGTTACCTGGCACTCTTTCATTTAATTTTTTTCCTAAGCTAAGACAAAATTCATGCCTACTTGCTATATAGCCTTGTTATCAGAAGTATCTCGGATGCTGTATGGAGGTCCAGGTGTAATTTGCAAACTAAGGAAACTGTCAGTGGACTATCCAAACGTTATGCTGACTGCATTTTGTATTCAATTAAGTCGTGTCAGGAAGCCTCCTAACTACGCCTATGCATTAGCATAGCACAACTTCATTGTAATACCGTAAACAAAGTTAACAACAGAAATAATCTCCTTAACCTTTGACAAGAGCAATGCGCACCGTGTGCATTGAAAACGGTAAAGATATAGGGGGTATCTATTTTTCAAACATTTCCATGGGAGTTGGACGTATTTAAAAATCAACACCAGATGTGCTCTCCTGATTAGTAACATGAAGGTTAAATATCATGGGGTCTATTGCAAGTAGATTATTAAGCAATCCTTTGACAGTAGTGCCTCTCTGGTGCACAGTTCATTAACAATCTGTCTAACAATCAATGTCGAATTGTATTTAACGAACTCTGAATCAAACATTATAGGAAAAGTAATAACAATTTGTCACTAGGGAGTGCCAACGTAGTCACATCAGCCCAAAAATCAACACCAGCCATGTTTTCCTCAACAGAAACCAGGACACCAAACTTCATAAAGAACCATCAAAGACCTTCATTGATAAAGCACACATAACGAAAGCCCAAATTGTCACCAGGGAGCACCACGGTAGTCAGATCCATCTAAAAATCAACATTAGCCAAGTGCTCTCTTCTTGATTCATCATATGGAACTTAAATACAAAACAGTCACTATAGGGCACCACAGTAGCTGGAACCGTCAGAAAGTTAACAACAGCCTGCTCTCTTCAACATGATCAGACATGCCAAACTTCATAAAGATCCATCATCGAGGTAAACACAAAGAAAATTAAAATTGCTTAAAGGGGATAGCCGCAATATATCAGTGAAAATTAATGTCTGTTATAGGATACTCTCTTCAACCTGAACACATCTGTCAATTTTCATGATCATTCTACAATTAGGGGATTAGCATGCTCCAAAAAGAAAGGAATTTTTTTAAAACAGTCACTTGGAGGTGAAAAACATGTTGAATATACCTAAAATTGGTTACGTGCCATGATTGTCTCCTTCATAGGTTTGTTTGGCAAATTTCCGAAAGGTCTGACCATGAACTTGGTAAATACTGAGATATGCATAGATGAATTGGCACTAGACGACTAAGAAATAATAAAAATTTCCATAAATTGGGAAAAAGCCAACGAGTCAACAAAATTGGGAAGTTACCGCCATCATCTCAATAGAAGACTGATTACTAAATCACAAGGTAATTGTTTTTCTAACTTTTGTAAAGACTATCATGGAATTAGGCAGAAACAGAGACAAGGGGAAAAAGTAAAACTGCCACTAGGAGGCACACCAATAGTCAGAGCCATCGGAAAGTCATAGTCATCTGCTGTAATCTTCATGAAGACCTTGCAGATTAAGAGATACAGCAGCAGACGTGGGACAAAATTGATGGCAATATGCACCCGCATGTGTATACGTGGGCGCATAAGAATGCATCAATGGTGATTAAAACAAAAAGCCACATACAATGTCAACAGCCATTCCATAACTGGAGGCATAGATAAGGACCGTTGGAGCTGATGGGAAGGTTCCGTAGAGAAACCCAAACATGCTGTATGACAATGTCTCATTGGTGGGTGAACCCGTGCTCATGACGTACACCATTTCACGTGTGACGAATGGAAGTAGCAAGCTGGAAAGAAAAATGGCAAGGGTCAGTACGTAGAAATTCCAACTACTCTCTAAACAGCTATACAAGTCAAGTCATCTAACATTTCTTCAGGAAGTACAGTACAGTTCAAAAGTATTCAGATAAAATGACCCGTAATTTCCAGTCATTACCGCTGGGCAGAAGCCGAATTCATCGCCAGAGTCACTGGTTTCCCCTTGTAAACCAAAATGATGATAATAGGTGGCCAAGACATTCTGTATTTTTTTCATACATTCTATCGGGAAAGCCAACAATGTAATAAAATTAATTATTAAATACAATATAACAATTCTAGAACTACAGGTCAGTTAGAATGATTATGATCCAACACTTATAAAAGTCATTAATGATGGGTACAGATATAGGTAAGGATAAATTAGCACCAAATAAATGCTTCATCACAAACTTCTATAACACAGCTAACATGACCATACAAAGTTTTGGGGGAAATTGTGGACATTCCCAAATGACGGAAACCTTGGATAAAACAAAAAGGTTCAATTTTGGCAAATATTTTTGTCTAAAATTGGTGACATTTTACTGCAGCAAACTGTAGCAATGCAGGTCTGATAGCAGTAAATTTTCCACCAATCAATGCCTTATTTGAGTAAACGTTTAACACTTCCAGAAAGTACAAACTGTCAAAATTCTCACACAAATCAATTGAATGTCTGGAAACAGACCCCATAATGCAGAATGCTAAACCTTTACGAACTAACGTTTTAGGAGAATTGGGGCCACAAGATCTACCCTTTTCAATTTAAGTATTCACTAGTCATAATACAGAATAATGAATATTTATGAACATACATTTTGGCAGCTGTATTTACCAGGAGATGTGGGGACACAAGATCTAGCCCTTTCAACACACCATTCGCTAGTCATAATGCAAAATTTTGAATATTGATGAATTTGCATTTTGGCAGCTGTATATACCAGATGTGGGGTCCCAAAATCTACAGACCTTTTGACACGCTATTCGCTAAAAATATATAGATATGTAGAATTCTGAACACTAGTGAATTTGCATTTTAGCAGTCGTATATACGAGACGTGGAGACACAAGATATATAAATCTTAAGTATTCAATAGACAAGTGCAAGACATGTTGCAGACTTTATGAAAATGAACTTACGTCTTGGCAGCTATGAGGAGACACGGGGCCACAAGACCTAACCCTTTCAACTTCTGTACCTTGCCAACAAGTGTGAATCCCAGGTAGAATAGAGCAGTAGCACTAAAAGAATCTCCTGAAAGGTGAATTAGACCATTAACAGTTACCTAATCTGGTCACTGTTTTAGAAGTTAAGGAGGAAAGCACCGTCCCGCTTTTGGTAAAACACAGATCTCTGGTTAGGCCAAGAAAGCAAAGTTGGTCCTAGTCTTTACCTCAACTCATTTTGAGACCTACACACACAGACAAAGGCGCGAAAGCTAGGGTAAGCAAGGTTAGAAATGACGTGACTTTGCCAGGTGCTGAGCATAAAAAAGCCTGATTTTTGCTAGTCTCAAGTGGGTTTTCTTTTTTTTTTGAAAAAATGAGCAACTAAGAAAATACTGCACCAGAGACTTGGTTTTCGAAAAAAAAAACATGGACCAGAAACATTTGCAAGAAATAGACTGACGTGATCTGGTCAACAGATGACATGCTGACCAGACTTAAAAATATTAATTTTGTGACTTACTTGTATTGCCGTGTCTTACTCTTTCACTACAGGGTTTCAACTTCAAACTCAGAATCGAATTCAGAAACCTGACCGCATTCAAAACGTGCTCACATTTAGACAGGCAACGGATGAAAGCGAAGCGAGACAGTCAGGTGCACTTTGCACATCCAACAGGTGATAAACTGACACTGTGTGGTCACATGCATGTCGAATTCTGTTTTTGACGCTAGTAAAGACCTTTCGGTTAGTTTGTGCTTGACATCATAGTTTCCAACTCAACTCCTTTATTATGTTTTACTCAGTCACTTTACATGCAAAATGGACTATTTGAAGGCTGCAGTTATCAACTAAATATGACAGTTTATTTTATTCAAAAATGTTTATTTCCCCATGGGACAATAGTTTGGCTTAATCTTCTTATTGTCAGCCGTGTCTCATTTAACTGCAGCCTGAGGATGAGATATGACCAGTCTCCAGGTCTAGTCAACACTCTTGATCTTCTATTGTATTCTTGCTCTCCAGAGGACCGAAAATACTCCTGGTAAAATCTCACCAATTCCGTTTAACAACAATTGCCAAACGTCCTTCTTTCTTCATTTCTCAAGAGTTTTTAACCATAATGACAGTGTCCACAAATTTCCAATGTCTGATATTAGCAATTGTACAAAACCTGAATGAAGAAAGGCATTTAATCTGGTGATGGAAAATATTAATATGAAATAAAATCCCTCTGGTAGGCGATATTGCAAGTTTATGCCAAATGCATTTTAATTAAAACATGCACGGCTGATGTATATCCAACATTACAATTTGACTAACGACAAATGGCGTGCACTATTATGCTCTGACATTACTTACCTAAAACTTTGAGTATTTCGGTGATGACCAGAGGCACATTGTGTTGGAAAATGAAGTTACTGATAATACCAATAATGACCATGAATACTATGGGATTGGTGATGACGCCTTTAACTACATGCCATATGAGCCCTGTAATAAACAACACTGTTTTAAAGGAAGAGTAATCTCTAATTTCAACTTGTCCTCATTCTGTTCGATGCTAAATCACCATTCAATGACTCACTTCAGTGAATGAAGAGATACAACTAAAAGTCACAAAAGGATCCTGTGGTTTTTGAGGGCAATCTTCCCTTCCAGTTGTAAACTTATAGACGCTGAGGTTGGCCAGTAATGAAATATTAACACAGAAAACAGTTGTAAAGTAGCTCACTAAAGTGTTAGTCACACTTTGTTTTGAGTTTCTTTAATTTGATGCAATTTTTTAACAGTTGTTGAGGGTTACAGAGCATTATTTTATTTTAGATTCCTTGATAGGAAAGTCGCTGCTATGTTGATAGGCTTAAAAATTGGGTTTAGTATACCTTTAAGGTTTCAGTAATTCTTCATTAATTTAGCAAACAATATGAAAGACAAGTGAAATTCTATTTTGCTAAAATTTGTCCACAATAAATTGAAAAAATACATAATAAGCATGGTTTGCAGAGTGTACTGTAAATGTAATCAAGCAACATTTGATGAGATGTGAAAACTTATGAATCATGACTTCTGGAACTGAATATGAAACAAATTTTGCAACCCTGTGGATTCGCCTGGCTCTTTCTACTGGGGATTGATGACAGACTGGTCCCACGAAAATTTCACCGCCATCTGTCAGTGTTCATAGACAGCAACTCCAAAGCCCTGACACTTCCATGTCTGTATTCAGAGAGGGGTCCTTGGCTTTAACTCGGGCATCCTTTTTGACACCTCGTTCAAACCAAGAACTTTCTCTCTCCAGTACCCTTATGTCTCCGGGACTCAAAAGAGTGTATCGGGTCACTAAGGTGATTAAACACTATGGAGTTTAAACCCTTAGCATTTGCCCTGTGGTTATGAGTCATGCGACTTCTGAACAGGTGTTCAGTTTCACCAATATAAGAATATTCACATTCTTCACAATCACACAAAATGTGATACACCACTCCACTGAAAACCCCAACTGAAGTTTTGTCCTTAGTGTGCACTAAACTACTCTTTACCATGTCAACAGGCGTGTACATTATTCTTAACGACCTTTGTATTAAAAATTCTGCGTAGATTCTCAGTGAGATTTTAATAAACAAGACAGCAACCAAGGTGGAAAATATTCTGTGCCCCTTAAAATCGTCACGAAGTAGAGTAGAAGGAACCAGGTGGCTCCCCAACATAGGGAAACTTATTTTATAGTAAGTTCCAGGAAGCCATGACATCAGTTTTCGCATTTCATTATTGACCTGGATAAATGACAATGTCCATTCATTTGTCTAACCAACATTTGGCAAAACTTAAGTTTCAATTATTTGAAGCATAGCAATCGGCCTTTGAGAAATGGAAAATGGTCATTTGCAATTGACCTATCGCCAGGATTTTGAGTGACCGGCTGAACTGACCAATCAGAACAAAGCATTCTTGAAACATCTTTGTTTTCAGGCCGCCATTTTACCCGACAAACAACACATTGTCAGGTAAAACTTGTTTGTTTGTCGACTTTTCGAAAGAGCTTGCAATAGGTCAAGGTTTACATGTCATAAAACAAAACTTGGTAAAGTTTCCATTATTTGTAGCAAAGTAATCAGCCTTTGAAGAACGGAAAATGACAATTTTGATCATTATCTTTGTGCAATAAAAGTGGACCATTACTGTATGTACGACCAAGAAAAATGTCCCAAGACGAAACATAACTTCATAATAGGGTAGCACATATTGGATATGCTGACACAACTAAATGGTGGACATGCAGTAGGATGCAATTCTGTAATGTATCATTTTAATAAATGTAACAATTTCATTACTGTCACATACCTAATTTACTTCCGGTCTGTGTGTCTTGATTGCGACGTTTTTCTATCTCCAAAAGCAGAAAACCAATGGGGTTTAGGATGGCCAGAGATATGGGTGCCGCTAGATAGATGTATGGTATGAATTCTGGGTGAATCGCACGGTATATGGCGCGAACTGCAACGAAGATTTAGAACCATGAATAGTAACAATGTGTAAACAGGCTATCACAATCAAATTACATAATTCATAAACGGCTTAAGTGGCTTACATCTAAGTAGGAATTTGAGCTTGAGATACCCAAAGCAAAGTTATGCATCCAATCAAAATTATACCATGAGTTGCATCATAGACTATAATCTATGGTTGCATATAACTTTAAAACTTGTCTGTTGTCCAGAATAAATCGTAAGATGTCAAAACAATGGCAACAGGGGATGTGATCATACAATATAATTACTGAACAATGAACATGATCTTTATCTCAAGCGGACCTTGAAGACAGATGTTATGGGATGCTATGTCTCATTAAAACCGTGAATATTTATAGTTTGTTGTAGCAAGTGCCACTAAGTGACTTCCTGGAGAACTGTGTGTACAAGTTAGTATAGTCAGAAAAGAAACAATTTGAAAATAAATTGCAGTTTTTAATTAAAGAAAACACCACAACTGATACAATAAAAAATTGAACAAAAATAACCCTGGTCATTCCAAATATCATGCAAACTTTACTTTATAGTGAAACAAACAAAAAATAAAAATTGTGAAGTGTTTCATTAGAGGGTAACGATGAAATATTACCATACTCATTTACATGAAATTAGTTTCGCAAAAGAGACTTTCGCAAGATTGTAATGGACGAACCAGGGTTGTTTGTAAAGTTAGCACTTTGTTTGCATATTCACAAATTAATGAGACTATGCATCTTAAACTGAAATTTAAATTATGAATACTTCACAAGTATAATAGTCACAATTATGTTATGTTCACAAAAGAATAAGCCCTCTAATTTGAAACTCCATGTTCCTTTCAACAAACTTTTTGAGAGAGAGAGGTAATCCCAAATACAGTAAAACCTCACCAGCTTAGGACATAGTATGACAGACAGGCAAACTTTTATAATCTCATTTTTCCAAGTACATGATATACACTGTGCCTGATCGATGCCTTGTCACATCTAAGCTCTAAACCACAGCTACGTTGTACTTATAGAAAAGATTTTGAAAAATTGTGGGCATCTACAACAGCCCTGGAAGCCCTTGAAAACTGATGTACAATTTTGGCAATCTTTGTCTGAAATTGGTGAGATTATACCATAATTTCTGTTGTTTTTTTTACTCTGCATAATTATATTACACTCTTTTAAAAGAACTTACCTATGGGCAAGCCGATGGCAAAGTCATTACTTTGTGTTGTGAATATAGCAAATAAGGCAGCTTTGCCCAAATTCAGAGGTCTGTGCACAAGCAGTGTGAGAAACAGAACAGTAGCGAATACACTGGCCTTAGCCAGAAATAGACTGCATAAAAACTTCCAGTTGACGGCGCTGAAGTCCAGTTCAATCATGTTGAGCAGCAGCAGAGCAGGAAGTGCGAACTTCGACACAAAGGTCGAGATACCCTTCGATTGAGTCTGTGTAACCATGCCGGTCCTTCCAGACAAGTAGCCGGCAAGAATTATGGCGAAAGCCTGTATAATGGCAGGATAGAGATTCTGGAAGATTTGATCTTGTGACGTCCCCCCTGATGAGCTGGAGGGAGTGGTGGCAGCGCTGATGTTTCCTAACTCCATCCTAACGGTAGCACGTGACACGTGACGATGTTTCAGTAAAGGTGTTTAATGTAATCAAGTAATGATAGAAAGGAACATTGCTATTGAGTCAGATCTGTTGACCTGTTGGTTGTCAGCTTTCATATGTGGCCATGCTCATCAGGTTTAAAGTCTAAATTATACAGCTTCAATCGCCTTCTTCACAGTCACATCAGCAATAATCTGAAACATACAAAGTCACATGACAACAGTCACCAATTTATGTGTGCGGAAACAAGACTAACATCAGACATCAGATTGTTAAAATCTCAGAAAATGTTCCATTATCATAGCTAACACTTCAAGATCAGATTGATGTCTTGCAACTTTACATGACATAAAAAGAGAAAAATACATAATTATGTGCAAAGCTAGTCACATTTCCAACTGATTAAAAATCTTCCTGCATTACCAAAGCCGTAACTTGTACTGGTTGAACTTTCAGAGCTGCTACAACCCTGTCCTTCCTAAAAACTGACTAAACTACATAGTATTATACAGTTATGAAATTGGTCTCAAGTTGTCCCTTTCTTCAAATTAGATTAATTTCTGAGGTCGATAAGAACTGATAGTTTATTATTGCTCAAGAACAGACTCAACAAATTGGTACATGTAGGTCAGGGGGTATTCTGTGCTGTGCATAGTGTAGTCTTAAAGAATCAAATTGTCAGTTTTTCCAGCCCACGAAAAACACTTCTCATCTGAAAGGAAACTGGTCTGCTATTTTTCATAATTTACAAACCGCTGCAACTAAAAAATTTCCAGGAAACAAATCTACTAACATTTGACTTGCAGTTACTCCATTTTCAAAAGCCTACATGTCTGTTTGTGATAAAGTAGTCATAAAATGAAATCCAATGCTGACAGGTAATGCCACGAGACCACTTCAAATCTAGAAAACTCCCAAAAGTTCATAAACTCACACGACACCAGATCTGCGAGCACCTTTCTATAAGAGACAATTCATCAGTGTTGTAATCTACACATGATGCCAGGTTAAATAATCGCTCTTAGGCACAGATAAAGTTAAGGTGAAGCATCAAAGGGTGAATGTCCAACAAGTGATAATGTACAACCAGTGATAATGTCCAACCAGTGATAACATAGTTTTATCAACATCATACACTGACTGCAAATGTTGCTTATGACAGTTATGTAACATAATTTTATGTAATAACTATTTGATAACTGACAAAGGTTATCGATCATAATAAACAGTTCATAGATCTATTACAAATGAGTGTCAAAACAACCAAACACTGTGAAACTCTAGTTTGATGAAGACTAGTCAGTAGGTAGACAGCAAAACTGGGGTCAAAAATAAAGAGCTAGACAGTGACGTGAGTAAAAAGTTGGCAATTTAACAGATGAGCGATTTGCCATTCCACTCAAACTCCATTTGAAGTAGTCTCACAATGAAAAGTACATCAAATGTAGCTCACAACATCCTAAGTAACATTTTTCATTGATATTTAGATGATACCTACATTGTCCATTATCTATTTAAAAAAATCAAAGGAACATCATCTCTTACGTCACACTCCCACAAAAAAAAGTCCAAAGTCGATTTCAATGGACAGCCCTCATGACTCACGGACACGCCATCTGCTCAAATTTTTGTTTTGCTAAAGTGACATCTTTTGGCAAATGATGACAACTAAATGCCCTGGAAGCAAAAGTTCATAAGAATTTTGATTTGCTAAATAACACAGTGCAACCACTTTTTGAAACTTGTTAATGTAAACTTTGCGAACTCATGAAAAAAGATCAGCAAATTAAGGAATTCTTGGTAAAAACAACAGCTGACCAACAGATTGCATTCCATTTCAAGGCACTCAAAGTTGATACCCTGATCGCTCCACAGACATAAAAGTAAAAATTATATAGACTAAGGGCATGACTTTCTTACCAGTAACCCCATTAGTCTACCTATGGAAGATTGTTTTATTTAATAAGTTCAAGATACTTTGTGTAATACTATTTTACTCATTTTTGTACACAGCACCAACGTCAATCAGCAGGATGCATAAACTATAATTACAGAGCTACTTTAATACGTGCATATTGCCTTTGTGCACAAACCTTGACCCTGGTTAATTTGTAGAGTAGAGTTTTCTGAGTTTTCATTCATCAGGTTAGTTAGTAATGAGAAACTGTGACTGTCTGTGCGAATAGAAAAACACTGATTATTCAGCCACCAGCACAGGTGGTCAATATGTAAATCCATGCTTGTACTACCACCATACCGTAAATTGTGGTAGTATAGGGGTGGATTAACATAGACTTCAAGCACTAAGTGACACTGGTAGCCATTGACAGCTAGACATAGCCATTATAGTAGATCTGTCAATAATTATTGCCAGACACCATGGAGAAGGTGGCGATCCCTTGGAACATAAGGTCGCTTACATTTTGCAAATCAATGTGCAGTTGTGATGCTCAACTGAGCCAAAACACAGTACCGAGTGCTGTAGAACACTGGCAAAGTGGAGTGATGAAAGAAGTAACGAGTTAGCAGAAATATTGATTACCTCTGTCAAGAAGTTAATGCCGTGACTTGATAAATGATGTCAATTGTAAAGCAAATTAGTTGAAAAACCTAAAGACCAAGAGTTTTTACTTGAACAAGCCATTCGGAAATTACAAAACCTAACGGTTCATAAAAATGAAATCTGGAAAGTGACCTTAACTTCTTCCTCTGTAATACCATGGACAAAATCATCCCAGGAGCGAGGTGTTCTGTTCATGGCAGATGTGCCAAGGTACACTTGGCTCAGATTAATCACCTATGCATTCATTGTGCCATGAACAAAATAATGCTCCATTGAAGTGGTGCATTTTATATAAATCAATGTCAGTTAAACAAGTTATTCTGTATATTTTGTTTTTTTTTTCTATTTCTTAAGTTTTGTTATGGTTAGATAAACGACACAAGTAGCCTTACGCGCCAGTGAAAGAATTAAGAAAACAATGGAGATTGGTCGTCGACAGTGAAAAAAAGACTACGGACTCATTTTCTGGAACTTAGAATCTGTCAAGACAAATTTTATCTAATGGAGATTGAAAATTCTTGTTAAGTACACGTGAACAGACAGGGCACTGATCGGATACAGCGGTTCCCGATTCAGAGAACCAGGCAATCACTGAATAACGGATGAAACTGGTTCTCTAAATCAAGGACCAGTACCGACAACAGGCAGAATGGGCCAGTAAGCCGCGGTACATGCATGTCTGTGCGCTATACCGAGTACCGTCCTTTGCTTTCAAAGAAATGTCTGAAGGGTTACTAGTACGTGCTTGAAGGGTTCCTCGGTGTTGCGTAACAGTAGGAATAAACAAAAATAACGAGCGGCTGATTACCAGTGATTAAATAACGGTGCCTGTGCTTCGATGGGTTGGGCTCTTAACCACGGCACACTACACTGCCTGGTTAACAAATGAATAACATAATCTGTCGATTGTGTAACAGAAAGTATTTCCAGAAGCGGAAAAAAGAGGGAATCCAGAAAATACTAATATCAAGTGGATACAATTTTGAAGACGGATTATTCAACAATAACCAGAACAATAACCGCAATACCTGGCGTAAAACGATCTTCACAAATACAAGACTTACGAAACATATGCCGTTCAACTCCATACATATGCGGATTACAGGGTCAAGGTCATAAGTTCCTACAAGCGCTTTCTGTTTTGCCCATAAGACGTCGCTGAGGCCAATTTCCATAGGACAACGATCAGGCGGTAAGGTATGACCGCAGCACTGCGGCGCAGTACTACTAACTAGCCATCGGTACAATACGACGTTATTGTTTTCATACCTACATGAAGACAAAATGTTACAATAAATTTCTCGCGTAAAGTTTCTTTTGCAATCAATAAAATGCTTAGACAATAATGTCACTGACAATTTGCACTGAGGCCGGCCTCCGATCAGCGGCCGCACGGCTCACGGTGGTTGGCCCGGCCGGGCCGACTCGGAAACTTACCGTGCAGTGTCTCCTGTCAGTGCTGGAAATCGTCGAGTCCATTCGACTTCAGCCAGTCATCTTTCAGTAATACGTGTCTTGTTTATTAGCCAGAGTCCTGTGAGTGTGGCCGGTTGACTGCTTTCAGTGCCAAGTGCTGGTCAGTATAACGGCAATGCTCGCTGCCGGCCCAACGTGATGCGGCAATTTGCGGCGGGTACATGAAATTTGTCATGGGCGGCGCACCATAAGGGGCTGGGGAGGCTATAGCCCCCACTTTTTNTGCTGCGCCGCGCCCATTGTCTCGTCTCACCCGGCCACTGTCTGCTTGTTTACTCCCAACGTACCGTTTATGTTCACAGGATTAGCAGCAATGCCATTCAAAATAAGGCTGAGGCTACTGCAGCAGACGGTTGCTACAGTTTCCTACTTTGAGGCCGGGGTTAAGGACAATATCAGTGAAGTAATGGTTCCAAGAGATTTCAAGCGCTCAGCTGTTGAATTATCATAATTAACACGTTACGTCGCAACTCAGTTGAATTGTGACATATCGGAAAATGCACGTTATGAAGAATCCAAGTATTTTTGTTTGATCTATTGCAAGTAGTCGTGATTAATCTTTGGGCTAGAGTAGTGTTCCCAGATTCCATTTACATATACATGTATGTCTGGGCTGGCGATCCGCACTTTCTGACTAGTTTGCGGAGGCCATTCCAAAGCCTTCAAACACTTGTGAGTGCAACTGTATTTATAAATATAACATGAAAATAGTTACGAACTACCAGGCAGCCCGGCCATGGCATGGCTAACAGAAACCATCTATCGAATTTTCCTGTTTTATAGTACGCACAAGCACTCGCCCTTGCTTTGCAAGGTAAAGAAAATATCTGTGTACTTCTCTTCGTAAATTCTCGTTTCTGTAATACTCGTGACATTTCGCCGCCTTTTAGATGTCAATGTTGAATTTTTAACCGACAAGCGCTCACGCTTACGAATGAAAACAAATGTCGAGAATCAACCAAAGCTGAGTAATTTATTTGTTTTTCCATTTAAAATTCACAGGATTGTTTATGATAATTCATAAGAAATAGACGTACGGACAATATTAGCAAAGATCTCTTAGATTGCCGCATCAGTAAAGGCAACGTTGACAAAATAATCAAATTGCCCCCCATTTGGTGTTACTTTAACTGTTTTCTGCACATATTTAGCCTCGGGATATTGACGAAATTTTCAAAAGGGTTTTCCCATGTCCTAAACCTGAGACTCGTGTATGATTTGCTTTCTGACATAAAGCGTAAAAAAGATCTTTTTGCTGGACAACTCGACGTGTCTAAAACTTTCAACCACACGTCGCAACTTTTGTAAAAACACGCTTGCGCAATGTAAAGTAATTCAGTTACTTTTTGTTAATAGGTTAAGCATAACAATTGTAAATTGCATTGAGCTTTCGTAGCAAATATTGAAGTTAGAATGTAATAAATAGTCTTTGAAGGTATAATATTAAAACTTAAAAAATACTTATAAATACGCCAACAAGGCTTCCCCGCGCGTGAGCACTGAATTGACCTTCACACAGCACAGCTAGATAGTCTCGCGGCGTTTCTCGAGTTGCGGCTCGTCTCCGTTTGAATGAACGTGGATATGGAATTCGCCGCCGAAGATGGGTCCGTTTAAGAAGTCGTTTGCTTGTTCTTCCAACAGGGAGTACGTACAGTTGCGACACCCGATTTGCCAGTCATAATCTTGTCACCTCAGAATTCCGGCATTCTTAGTGTTGGCGCGCGTTTCGTTGTTTTAGTGCTTTGCAGACGATAAAATGTAAGGCGTATACATTTCTACAACATTGCACTACTTTGTGATTTGCCCATTTGCCATGATGATCAACAACGTGAATATATGAAAGGTGTTTCAGACTTCATTAACGTTACAAGCAATTCTCAATACGTATATTATTGAAATATTTAATCACTGTAATTTACCAAAAATAAGAAATTAAGTTAGAAAGGGATACAAGATAAAAGTCCAATAATCTAGTAAGTGTTAAAGGAGCATGCGACCCAAAAAACAACCTAATTTGTATCAATTTAGATCGAGTAGTTCTACTCCATAACGACACGTACGGTTGCGTTGCCTGACAGGAGGTGTTGAAATTATCCAATGACGTCATCGGTTTCACACGCAGTCTGTTCAGCAGTTCACAACACGGGTTGCTGGTGTCAGCTTATCGCTTGAAGTGATCGCTTAGCACCAATAAATCATCAAACTTCGATGTAAAACCCTTAAAAATAGACCGAGTTTTATAAAAACATGTTGTTTTATTTCGCTCTTACGGATTTATTGGTATTTAGACACACCGTAGCCTACAAAGTTCGGACGTAGGCCCGGCAATAAGGTCCGTAGCAGGAGTTTGGGGGTCTGTTCGGAGATAATTTCGAAGTATTTTCCATGAGATGCAGACAGGAGAACCTAAATCTGTGTTGCTTAGACTTGTGATTTTTTATTTCTAAACACAAAACGCTTGTTATCCCGGCCAGTGGCTCGAAGCCCGATCAGGCCCGTCGCGGCCGCCGGGGGTGGCTTGGAAACTGATCAGACATCACGAACATAAACCAGTCAAAGTTAAGTGGAAACTAAACTTCCAGTCAAGAAGATACTATACTAGTGAGCCAAAGTAGTGTGCACCTGATTATGCTGGTGAATTAGCCACGAAACTGCAAATCTACTTACTCGTCGGGGGCCGCGCCAATTCAGTTCCGTTTTGGCCACAGCACCGTCAGGGCAGAAGTTGTATGTTGACAATCATTATTTGAGTAATGTAAAAGGAAATAAAGATTCCCCTAACACCTGGTCGTGGGATGGAAATCGAGTTGTTTCACAACAGTTTCACTGTCAGCAAACACTAAACTGGCACGAGCTCACACGGCCTCAGTGTCCCGTCATTGCACCTAAAGCCGGTAACGCAGTGATTTATTCATTGCTGGCTTCTCAAATCATTTGCACTCACTCACGAACACTCCAAAGGCATTACAAATTGCATCTAATGAGACAGGCTTTGTTTCAGTTTTATATAAGTATTGGTTAGGGTGAGAATAATTCATTTTGAAACAGAACGCTCAGTAATAAACGTGAACATGGCAACTCGCAATCACGACTTAAGACGAGCTAGAGCTCATCAGTCCCGACTTCGCAGTTGCATCGTTAAGTTTTGCAGACTATCAATTCGACCAAGAATATAGTGATGAAGAAATGCTAGAGAGGCGCCATGAACAAGCTCAGACAACGGAACGTCACGTTATTTGATAAGTCGGCATTCGTCAGGCACTGTCGACGTCTGCAGGCCACAGACACGGAGATGTTTCACGGCCTCATACTTGCTATCTACAGCGTACATTTCATTCTTCACTACCATGAGCCACTTCCTAAGCATTTCAGACTTTCGAGGAAGTAAAAAAACGATATACCCGCTTTCCTCGCAGCTGCTTAGTTCGGACAAGCGGGAACGATGCACCGCAACATAGCGGCATTTACTCTGCATATGAACCACTGACGTCGCTAGCGTCGTTTCTCACCTTCCTCACAGGTGAACGCGGCACCTCTTGGCAAGGTAAGGTTGACCGTATGCGAGGCGATGAGGATATAGACCGATTAAGACGGCAAAAAAGACTAATTAAATCGGGTGGCATTCTCCTTTAACCAATATTCAAGTTTTGGCCTTTTATGTGTCTTAATGGTCACGGATTAACCCAAATCTTGCTCCGTACCATTTATATTTTCAAGGGACTCACCAAATTGTTTCAAAATCGTTACTATTGATTATAAATTACTTTTTACTTACGTGTGGGCCGCAAGAGGGCAGTGCGCGGTTGGGTGTAATAGTCCGAAATAGGGACTCAAATACGTTCTCTATATCTTTGATTATAAACCGCTCTTTGACTAATGACATTTTCTGTTATACCTGTATTATATCTAAAATCTGAACCCTTGGTTCATTGAGAACGAATAGGAATGTTGTCCTTACATTGAGGGCATTGCACAAAAAGATCCATTCTTCTTTTCAATAATACTGATGAGAATTCATTTTTATTAAAGCGAAAAAAATGACTTACACGTACATGTAGTAACAAGAAAGCACAGGATAGGATAATCACTAGTCCATAAAAGATACGCAGTAGATTTAGATAATTTAGTTTTGTGAAACCGTGCACTGAGGAATAAATTTTTATCAGACGAGGGGCCAGTTTTTGACGAAGTTGAATATGTCTGTTCATTTGATATCTTACGTACGGAAGCCCAGTAGTGCGGAAGCCCAATAATGTCATTTTGAAGTGAAGAAAATATTTCATTATGGCACTATTGGGCTTCCGTATAATTCTATACGTGTTGTAAACAAAATATCACCATGTTTCTCATTACTCTTGGCAGTTGCATCATCTCGAAAACCTAAATTCATCACTTGTTTAGTATAAATATTAAACGAGATAATTTCCCATTCTACCACTAGCTGACGGTGTGAGCTTTTAAAAAGCTTACTTTTGTTGCTATTGTGACCTATTTTGCTCGTTAAACGTTAATACAGATATATGTTTAGTCTGTTTGTTCAAATGTGTTTGTTAAAATGCCTAGCGCGATATTTTGATCAGTAATGAAAAATTGTAAACGAACTTTAAATTTCAACATTAATCATTTTTCACGAAATTCATAAGCAAATTACACGAAAATATGCAACTTTAAATGCGGAAAATTCTTGTCTTTGACAAGTACACCTATCAACGTTGTGCGGATAATGTCACATAGAAATTGCTAGGTGAGAAAACAGACGAATCCTTGTTTTAAAGATACTCTTTCAGTATCAGAAGGATTTCATCGCACCATAAATTATAGACAATGGAGTCTGATTCGCAACTCCGACATTAACTTCTTGGGTGGGCCTACTATCCTAGAGGCGGCGTCACTCTCCTAAATTACCAATTCCAGTTTCCGGTTAGTTTATTGTGAGGGGAAATTCTCGCATCTATTTTACTGTCGAGTACAACGAAAAAAAAATCGACATTGAAACGTTGTTCAAAGTCTTCCAATAATAAAGCTGCTGGTATCGTGAGTACTTTTGGCACCCGACCACACAACACCCGAACATGAGCAGAAGACGTACTTGTCGGAAGTAAAATTTGCCAGGTGTCGCTAGTGAATAATGAAGTCACGGCTTATTCGTAAGATCACAGATTTCGTCCTTTAAAAATATACGGAGTTGACGGTCCATGTTGTACTATAATCTATGGTGGCACATTAGTTTAGTCGAAACTTAAGCCCAAACATAGAGAATCCTACACGAGTCTCAGGTTTATGATATGGGCAAAACCTCTACAAACTATGCCCCCCACCCCATTTGGCAAAATGGGCAAAAGGGTGCGCCTCAGAGAAACAACAAGCCCGAGAAAACGAGACAAAAGTCCACTAAAAAGGCGCGAATACACAATTCATAGCTCTGAACGTCAGTGATACCCCTTCTTAGCCCCTCCCCCCGTTTTTGTTAGTATAAAAGGTCCACATAGACAAAATTTCGAGCCCCCTTCATTAGGCTGGGTGCGCGCATGCGCACAGGGCTGAAATTTACGAAATGTTTTTAGTGATATCCTTTGACAGTGGAAACCCATTGTGTGTAAAGGAAAGAGTATCTCTAAATCTCTTACACAGTTTATATGACCTGCTGACTAATACATGACAGCGGTTTGGTCGTTCAGACGTGAGGGGTTCTGAACGGGGGTGCAATTACATCTGGCTCCTTTGTTAACTGTCGAGCACAGTCTTTTGTCCTGTATGAGTACAAGCAGGCCTATTACATGTATCTCCCAGGCTTCAAAGGGTTACTGAAACCTGCATAGCAGAATGGATTGTCTTAACTTGTGTTGTAGTTGGGCAATTTTGGTGATTCAAAAACTAAACATGACCAGCATTTGACAAGGAATTCAGAAATGCTATTGGTTTATGTTAAAAAATGTTATAACTAAACTTTCATTTCATGCTATGAACATTCCCACTAAATAAAATTGGTTCTAACCCCGGTGTTTAAGGTAAACGGCGGGGTATGGAAAATTGAACTAGACCGTATTTATCCACCTTGGCTGAGACGCGCTCGGCTCATGCTCAAAGGGATGCCGCCAAGCTGCTCTATTCATCGAGTCACGAGCGAGGATAATTGACTTCGCTCATGCGGATATGATCAGCTGATTACAGTCTAGCCTAACAACTGTACTTTTTATGGAGAGAATTTTACGTAGTTTTTACTGTAATATTTGAAAAGAGGAGCGAAAACAAATACGAATACAACTTTGAATTTTTCAAATCGGCCCAGGATAAGAGATTTTGCAACACAGAAACACTCACGATTACTTTCATTCGGCGCGCACGAATACAAAAATATAGGACCCANCACCTACCTTAATCAGTCGTGTAAGATATTGGCTACAGGGGTGATCTTCGCAACTTGTTGTTGGGCTATAGAATCGAACAAGTTGGGAGCAATGGGAAAACGCCGTAATGAACATAGAACTCTTGCCCTAGTTGCCAAAAAGTTGACCCTGCAATGTTGTTTACCGTGAAGTTTTCTTTTGGAAATTAATTATATGTGGTAAGGAGAATAAAATTAACTTGGTTGCACTTCATGCAACCTTGAGCATTTCTTATACTTCATGATGGCGGCTTCTGCCCTCTTAAATTTCGCCTAATTTCCACACTCTGAACATGATACCTTGTAGGATCCTGTAATTTATGGTTTGGGACGGACATGTCATTTCTGATATTATTTTATGGATGCAAGGTCAAAGTCAAGGTCAAATGAGAGGTCAAAGGTCACGTTCAATTGAAACAAGGAAAATTCATCTCTTTTGGCCGACGAAATTTTAATTTATGGGAAATGTGGAATTATCATTTCTGTGATACCATTATATCAAGAATAAGGGATAGCTAAATACTGGAATAAGATACATGACGGCGCTCTGTCGTTCAGAAACTTTTCCAGACGTCAGGGGTTCTGAACGTGCGATAACATCTGGCTCCTTTGGTAACTGCCCAGCACAGTGTTTTAGCCTGTATTACAATAAGCAGACCAATTATCTCCCGGGCTTCAAAGGATTACTGAACCCTGGCAAAATGGATGGTCTTAACTTCTGTTGTAGTTGGGCGATTTTGTTGATTCAAAAACTAAACATGATCAACATTTGACAAGGAATTCAAAAACACTATTGGTTTATGTTTAAATATGTTATAACTTAATTTTCATTTTAGCAGCACATCCTTGTTAGGCTAGACACGATCTGATCGGAGATTAGAGCAATTATCGAACAAAAGAGAGCCGGCCCATCAGCCCTAAATGCCAGAATGGAGTTAATCAGTCGTGTATGATATGGGCTACAGGGGTTATTCTCCCAACTTGTTGTTGGGCTATAGAATCGAACAAGTTGGGAGCAACGGGAAAACGCCGTAATGTATCCTACCAACATCTCAATAACTAGTTTAAAATATTGTTGTACCAAACCTACGCCTGCCGCTCAGGAAGGCCCATCGCACCTTGGACCATCTTTATGCCGGCTTTATTAGTTGAAACAGAGCTGAAGAACTAGGGACGTACATGTCTCAAGCGACCAGCAGTGTGCCCCGTGTGACTCGAACACAGCCTTGAGTAGAGGAAGGCTACTATTACTAAGCCACACTACCTCCTAGTGAATAGGGGTACGGCAGGGTATGTGTATACATTATGCGCAATCCGTGCAGGTTACATGTAGACTATAAGATGGGCACTATATTAGTCCAGGGAAAACTCCTAAACTATGACTTCTGCAACTTACTATAAAGTAAATTTCCCGATTTTGAGAAGCCGCCTAGCTTCTTCTACTGGGCATTTATGACTCACTAGTTCCCGAGAAGATTTCCGGCACTTGTTCAGGTCAAATCTCTGAAATGTAACAGCTCAATTGGCACTAAGACCCTCGAGGCTGCCAAGTCCATTCAAAAGACTTAAATGCGCAACTAAATTTGATCCGTTCATCATGGACTACTTCAAACCTTGGCGGTGTATACCAGGACCTGTTTGCATTTCTTGCAATTTTGGAACTAAACGTCCCAATGTCTGAACACTTGAATCCCGAAGTATTAGCATCAAATAAATGCCCATGGGCATGAACGTTTCATCGGGTGGATCTTTTTGCGAAAATTTCCAGTATAGAAGACGGCAGTGTGCTTATTGCAGGTAGAAAGACGGTAGCTGTTGAGATGGGAACTAGGGCTCCTTAGGAGGCCTATTGAACATTGCACGAGTCCCGCAAGACTTTGTTGTGAAAGAACAGCATCCCCGCAATTTCTGCTACTACATGTATATACTGTTCGCGAATGCGGTCACTTTGTCAATGTGAGTACCCCCTTGGTCATTCCTTGTATAGACATAACTTGTTAGAGTGTATCTTCAAACGGACTCGCGACCAGACCACGGCGCCCGCCACAATAGCATTTCTTCGGAAAAAGAATTTTTTTCAAAAATATTACATGTACATGTACGCTGTATGATATTGCGCAAGACAACTTCACTATAAGCTATACGTCAGTCAAATTCGAGTTACAAACGTTTGGAGTGTAATAGAATGACACGGCATGACAGATGAGGTAAAAACGTTGCACGTCAATTCGCCTGAATATCAGGGTTGCGGCACCACAGTATTTCCCCTAATCAAATCAAAACATATCATAGAGTAAAGAAGCTAGTTACCTAAAGAAATCAGATGTAGAACTGCTCTTACAGCGGTGGATCCGTCTAAAATGCTTGGCTACTTCAGAAGTGTCGACGGAAGCGCGCGCACAATTGATCTCCGCGCGTTTTGCCAATGAGCCACGAAGACTCACCAAATTCACAATGCAAAAATTGTATTTTCAGAGTGAACCTCCCACCCTAAATTTGGTTCACTTGGGGTTTACACACGCTGGCAGTGCCGTTTTTGTTTTGCTGGAGACGTTTTTCTTTTTTTTTATTTTTGGGTCCTGGCCCAAGGGGGGGTTAAACCCCCTGAACCCCCCCGTAGATCCGCCACTGGAATGTGTCAATAATTAACCACAGAGACGTAGAAAAATATATTAGAGAACAAGTCAATACACCAAAGAGTTGTCTGACGAAAGGGTATAAGTATTTTTCGGAAAGAAGGTTCGAAACATGAAAAGTAAATATGACCAAATTGCGGCGATCGCAGGTGTTATGGATTAGGTATAATGCTGAATGCAGGGCTACGTTTCTTCATGTAAATTGTTGATAAAAATATGCTTTCTACACGAACCAGGTCATCTTCTCGTATTTTGCTGTCACGTGTAATTAGTCACATCTCGTTTAATTTGTTGATAATATTAACAATCAAGCATAGCCTCGTGAGGTAGGCGGGGAAACCGGGACTAACAGTTGTTCTACGGAGCTAACGAATAAAAGCTTCTCAGACAAGCACGACCCAACTTAGTAGATGGAAATGAGCTCGAAGGGCAAGTTCGTTTACACCATAGACTCCGAGGGAAACGGTGGCAAGCTCTATGAACGAGATGGAATGACATTGCACGTATTTCGCGACACCGTGGAGGAGTGTGATAAACTGTTTGACGACATTAAAGATTTTAAACCACGTCGAGATGACGTATGGCTGTGCGCCTTCGTAAAGTCAGGTAAGCTTGTGTGCCAGAGGCGGGTCCAGGATTTTTAGTTTGGAAGGCTGGGCAGAGTATTAGCCAGAATTTTGCTCGTCAAACATGGAATTCGGGTGTTTTAGGGGGGGCATGTCCTCCTTGGCCCCCCTCTAAATCGGCCATTGGAATGTGTGTAGTCGTACATGTATCAGCCGTCCTACATGTATTGTCGTTGTCTTTGTCCTTTCCAATTCAATCCATGCAGTGGTTTGAGTAGACAGTGGTATGTTGTCATCACTGTGGTAAAGGTGAATCAAAACCCACAACAGTAATGAATTTGTATTTCCCCTATTGAGCTACCAAATGTTGAATTCCTTACTGAAGCGCTTTGGTGGTTTAAAAAGTTAACCACGCTGATTCGACCTTAAAACACTGTGCAAAGATTTTCAGATTACTATGATTGTATGCCACATCTTGGAATCTGCAGTTTTGGGGTGAGCCAACCCCAATAACAAATGAAGCGTTTTCTTATGACGGCAGTGGTCTCGAGGCTCTGGTTGATAATGGAGATAATTATAACTCGATACTAGGGAATATTAAGTGTCCAGGTTTAAGAGATTCGTTTTTTTTTTTTGGTTTGTAGACCTTCATAGTGAGCGAAATGCAGAAACGGACANGGGATTTACAAGCAGAGCCTTTGTAACTTCGAGGTCCACGTAGCCTTACACTTTTGACCTCGTCAAAAGCCATCCAAAACGTGAACTTCTTGATAAAATGATATCGAATGACATTTTTAGCAGTTAAGTAACAGTAGAGGAGGTGGTCTAAGCTAATCATAACTCTTTTGGCATCATATAGTGTCTAAAAAGAGGAGGGGAGACAAGAAGACTTCTACACACAGGGACAAAATGCCCTCCAGATGTGATTTTTTGAAAGAAAACAGTTGAGACAACCAACATAAAACTGGGTACTTGTCCGTGGGGTCGTTTTTTCACGAGGTTAATAGTTATTTTTTTCAGTGACCCGAAGCATAATCGGTAGTTCGCTGCTCAATGTATCCATGAGGGATACAGCGCTACAAACTGATTCAGACCCAGTGGGATATTTATAGTATTTTAGGATAAACGGAACTATTGCAAATGGCTTGTGTTAGACAAAAATCCACGTAATTGGACAATAGGTGGAAACCGGTATTTCGTGTAACAAGATAGAGCATGATTCTGTTATGGTGATCGAACCCTCCGGGGCGCAGAAGATTTTATACACACTGCAAAACGTTTAATTTGACAACCAGAAACTGTAATCCGTGGTAAGGGTGTCTCTGTGTTGGTGTAGTTCTGTTTCGTGGTAAGCTTTTATTCGTTGAGGGTTGTTGCAGCGCAAGGCAATGCTGTGCTGAGTGGTAAGAAGTACCTTCCCGTGATAAGGATCACACTGTCTTTTAAACACTGCTATTTTAGGGGCAAAGCTTGCAAAAATTTTCATTCACATCTAACAAAGTCATGAAGAAAGTAATATGTGTAAGTACGTACATGACCAACTTGTTTCTCTGCTATGCAAGTCGATTACAGTTCGGGGGTTACATGTATCTCCATTATCTCCATTGACACAACTTGTCTCGTGTATGCTATTTTGAATCCAGACATCCCTTTTGTAAAATAAATTAGGCTCTTTTCTGGCAAACACATGTAGAGCACGGTGTAGGAAAGTGTGAAAACAAAGATTACTAATTTTCAATAGGGAAGAATGCGTACATGTACCTATATTTTTGTTAATGCCCGCTTCAATGTCCCCGATGACTCGGCAAGTTTGCTGGAAGTGATACGGAGATTTCTATCTGCTACGAGAGGCCTTTCCAACAACTTCGGTATACCCGATGGGGAAAACCACAGACAGGCTCCCATGTTTTCAA
>NMRA01000661.1:126193-159575 GCA_002633005.1 Phoronis australis
ATCAGTTGGTGCAAGCCCAATCTCAATAGGCAACTGACACACCACAGGTTGTCATTGTTGGTCTAGTTCATTGTCACTCCCTGTAACTGACTGTATCTGTGCTTCATTACTTGTTGCTGGGCCTAGCTAGGTGGCCACTGTATTATGACTTCTGAGGACGGTGTTTAATAAATGACACCGAAACATGTCAAGTTTTAATTTGACAACTAAAAACTGCAATCCGTGGTAAGGGTGTCTCTGTGTTGGTGTAGTTCTGTTTCGTGGTAAGCTTTTATTCGTTGAGGGTTGTTGCAGTGCAAGGCAATGCTGTGGAGAGTGGTAAGAAGTACCTTCCCGTGATAAGGATCACACTGTCTTTTAAACACTGCTATTTTAGGGGCAAAGCTTGCAAAAATTTTCATTCACATCTAACAAAGTCATGAAGAAAGTAATATGTGTAAGTACGTACATGACCAACTTGTTTCTCTGCTATGCAAGACAATTACAGTTCGGGGGTTATCTCCATTATCTCCATTGACACAACTTGTCTCGTGTTTGCTATTTTGAATCCAGACATCCTTTTGTAAAATAAATTAGGCTCTTTTCTGGCAAACACATGTAGAGCACGGTGTAGGAAAGTATGAAAACAAAGATTACTAATTTTCAATAGGGAAGAATGCGTACATGTACCTATATTTTTGTTAATGCCCGCTTCAATGTCCCCGATGACTCGGCAAGTTTGCTGGAAGTGATATGGAGATTTCTATCTGCTACGAGAGGCCTTTCCAACAACTTCGGTATACCCGATGGGGAAAACCACAGACAGGCTCCCATGTTTTCAATAAGGTCTGAGTAAATTTCTATTGTATGAGAAGCAATTTACCCACGTCATGTTGAAAAAATTTTGATTTCTTTTAAATATAAAAATGTAGCCCCCATATTTTCTTCGATTACGTTCGCCTTGTCTTGCATGTAAATTGGTTGAGCAGTCCATGGGCTGCTGACTCACAAACACATACCGCTTTCTGTTTTGCCCATGAAGTGTCGCTGGGGCCGATTTCCATGTGTCTCGGAGGGGTCGAATTCCATATGTCTCGGAACACTGATAGTTAGAGCATGTGTCAATCTCTTTTACTTCAGAGCATAGTACTAGGGTTCCGTATTTGGAGTTACTTAATGCAGTGTTTTAATTATCCATTGCGATAAATTAGTACATTACGATGATATCGTATACATGTACATGTATGAAGACAAGCTGGTGAAACGAATTTCTCGCACAAACTATATTTTGAAAGAAATTCATCTGTTTAGGAGACATAGTAAAACTTGCGTTTTGCGCACAGTCTCAATCGCAAGACTAGTCGACCGCATCCAAATTTGCCGTGTCTGCAGATTTCCACGAGTGGGTCTCCTCACACTGAACTCAGTGCAAACTGCGAGTTCTTCGAGAAAATCTTTATCTGTGAAATTTTATAATATTCGTAATCTTGCATTTTCTAGTTGGCGTATTCCTATGCGAGCGTCTGGCTGTCAGTGTTTTTATAAATATTTTACTAAAGTGCACTTTCAGCTTTTACATGTACAGTGCATAAGTGTACTGACATGTATTATTTCTACGAATGTACATAAACCTCGTGCTGTATGTGACGTCATTGGAGAATGCACACTGTGAAATATCCAAATATTTTGTGTTTAATTCAGTTTCAGAAGACGTGATGTTTTTTGTGTAATTAAAGTGACTGTTCCAATATTCGTTTTACAAAACTATGTCAGTATGTCAATGCTATTTACTGAAGATGGGCATTCCGATGATTCGTTTCCAGCTTACGTTCTTAAGTAAACAGAGCGCTCACAAAACCTTCACTTTATGAAGCACTTAACAATTTTTTGAAGCTGCAATTTCCCCTCTGTTGAGGTTTTGAAGTTGAATTTTAAGCGAATCGCTTTGATGTTTAAAAACATTGCCCCACTGATCCGATCTTGAATTGCTGCCGAATGAGCCGGGAACACAAGCACACCTGTACATTTAGTCTATCCAAAAAGGCCAGAACAATATTATGTAGACTGTGATAATGATCATGGTAAATTGAAAATTTAGAAATTGATGTCAATATCTGAATAAGCTAATAACTTGGTTGTTTAGATTGAGTCTTGCATAATGAACACTGAATGGAACTGAATCAGCCTTTTCAAACCACAAGTAGACTTATGTTGACTGAAGAACGTTTTATGCAGACAATTTTTAAAAACACTTCGTTACCAAAACAATTTTTAAGAAAAGATCACTGAAAACACATTTGCCATGCATGAACAACAGCATGCAAAGATGTGACTGCATACTCCACTCTCTGAGTCACGTGACGTTTGCTGTTCAACTCCGCAGCCCAAGAAAGCGCGACCCAATTTAGTCGATAAAATGACCTCAAAGGGTAAATTCGTACAAGACTCTGAGGGAAAACACTATGTGCGAGATGGAATCAAACTACACGCATTTCGCGACACCGTGGAAGAGTGTGATAAACTGTTTGACGACATTAAAGATTTTAAACCACGTCGAGATGACGTATGGCTATGTGCCTTCCAAAAGTCAGGTAAGAATGAGTCGAATGACCTCATCTGCTCCCTAAAGTGAAGTCTTATCAGCTGCTGTACTGGCCAATTCAAGTCCATGCATTGTACAGTGTTTTTAGTGGTCCGTATTTCATCACAGTGATATTGGTACAAGGAATTATTGAATCGGAATTTCGTCAGGAAAACAAAATACTTCTGCGGCCTTTTGTTTTAAGTCGTTAAAAATGTCATGCCATCGCACTTATCATTCATTTGATATTACATTGCATTGCATAAACATTTAATCAACAGAAAATCTGACTGGAATATGTGTGAAGATATACCCATATGGAAATTACAAGGCATAACAACTATAAAACAAAATAACCTACATATGTCAAGTTCATGTCTAACCTAGTTCATTGGGAGGACACAATCGACTTTTACAAAAATGGAGCCATGTATGGTATCTAGGTGTACTATAGTCCTACATGTAGGTGGTAAGTAACAAAGCATTCAAAACATTTAGGAGGAACAAACTCACTGCAAAATATCAAAAAACATTAAAAAGAATCTGATTTTACGTGCTGACGCAACGATCTCAGATATTTGAAAAGTTCTCATTTTGGTACATTTGTGGTGCCAAAATTCATAACTAATAAACTGGCTGACAAAGTTTTTATTTATTCAATGAAAGTAATATGTTTGTCAACATTTTGGCCGAGTTTCATTCTCATAGCAGTGGGGGCAGATTTGGTACAGCAGTGTATTAAACATAATCTCAAAATGGCATAACGGGGGGTAGTGTAGTAAAACTACTAAATGAGGGTGGTAAATCGGAATCTTTTGTTTTCAAGGCATCTGTGTAACAATCTACTGGCATCACTAAACAATGCCATGTGAATCATAGTTCAATAGCTTTCATTCAAGGAAAAATGTAAACAGTAAAATTTGGACAGTTTTACAGCGTGAAAACATGGCTGCGAAGCCATAAAATGTGTTTGAGCCCATAACTTTGGTAGAACAGTATATTTGGGGAAATATATTCCCACTGTTTATAGATGCCATAGGACTACCTATGTGTCAAATTTGGTGAAAATTGGCTAACCCACACCTTGCCGCTGGATGGCTGGTGCTCTCGTGGACTGCTACTTTTAAGTACTAAAAGATCCAAAACTATCTGCTCATACTTTGGTTTATCGTTTGCTTATACAAAACTGGTGACAAATGATCCTCTTTTCAACTTTTAATCTAGTTGGTGAAGTTTTCAACAGAAGCATGTAAAAAGGTCACTTCTCAACGTTGAAAGTCCCTCCGTGGGGTCATTTTTCATGAGGTTAATAGTTATACGCTAAGCCGGATCTAGCAAATATGGAACCTTAAGCACTAAGCACCCTTAGAACCCAGCTTTGTCCCCTTGATTTAGGATGTACATGTAGGAAGTGTTGTAAACGATTATTTATTAAGGAAGAATCCAATCAATATCCAATGATTAGTAAGCTGTCTGTGTTACAAGATCACGCATGATTTTGGGTAGATGAATCCTGCTAGCGGCCGCAGAAGATTTAGCACGAACGGCAATTAAAACTCTTAATTGCTCAACACAAAATGTTATCTTTGCTGAGTGTAGCTTACTTATGTGTGATCGAAGTGCACTTTTGTGGTAAGATTTCTTTGGGGGCTAATAAGAGTTCTTGCAGTGGGGCAACATCTTGAGAAATTAAAGGTGATGATCTGCGGAACAAGACGCTTCTACGGACAATGTATGGTGTAACCTATTTGGAAAGTATTAATGACGCAAGTCGTTCTCTATGTGGCAAGTGGTGTCGCCTTAGCAACATGGCGTCACGACCAAGTAGTCAGGGTAATAGTTAGCTAGGCTTATTGACCAAGAAACTAGACGTAAACCAAGATCTAAGAGCACGAAACTTCAGTTCGTCAATACCAGAAAGGCCGATGAGCACGTGTACCGACAAACGAAGAAACCAGTCCAGGGGATTATATTCATACTGCGGACGACTTGATTATGGAGCTGAGCTCTCGCATGATTCCCAATTTCGTCCTTCCACAAACAACATCATTGGCCTGAAGGCTTGCAGAGTTTGAGCACATACATGTAGCAATTTGGGTAGAGTCCGGCACGCCTCCACCACGACAGCAACTTTCGTAAGTTGTTGCTGAAGACAGGCCTGGAGACTTACACGTCGAAGGCAATTTCAACTATCCTCCTGGTGCTTGACAGTCTGAAGTTGAAGACCAGGTTTTTGAGCAATTTAAGTGTCCCTTTTGGCTGTAAGGCTTTGTCATCCATGTTCTCAAAGGAAAGCATCAAATCTGGTCAACAAGTACGTCATTTTGCGGATTTGTCGACAACTGGCAACGCGCTATCAAGAGACTCGTTGGCGAAGATGTGAAGAGTTGAACATCTTAGCATCAGAGGCAGACCGGATCCTCCAGTGTCACAATAGATAAATAATTGGTATCGCCTAGGCGATTAAAATTATCGATAAAAAGTCCTTGTGCTCGACGTATTGGCTGTATCTCTTGTTTTGTTTATTGAACTGTGTCGCGAGGGTATTGTGTTTCTTAATCAATTCTTTCTGCTATGTTTTACAGGCACACATTGGCTTTGGGAAGTTGTGTCGATGCTCCTGACCGGCGCAGATGACTTACTACCGGTTCCTAAAGAAGGTGCTATGTTGGAAAATAGCTGTAAGAGCACACTTACAACGGCCTTGCGTGGCATATTTGCAGTAGAATAGGCCTACCCGCTGACTTGATAGAGAACAGTGCATATTTTGTTGCCCTTGGGTCTTGGGAACTCAAATCAGGAATTCATATTTCATTTCGATAGTCGAGCGTGGCGTGCCTGTATATGTAAGATATTAATTGCAATAGTGTTACAACCGATAATGTGATACATCAAAATAGTATATGAAGAAAAAACTTCAGAGGCTATGATTTTTTGTATCGAAAACATTGCACTTGAGCTGAATGCTACGATTATTGTGAAAACTAGGGTGGAAAAAGTGAAAAAGTGCTATAAATTTAGCATGTCCCAGACAGGTGAAATAGGATGTAACATGAATAATGTGTTATAAAAAATTAAGAAAGATCGCAGGTGGTCTGACGTGTGAAGGCCCCATAGTTGGGCCCTTGGCACGAAACATCTGAGCTTAAACTCGCGAGAGCCTTGTCAATGATCACCAGCCGTGCTCTTCGTGGAAGAAGTTTTCAAGTCTGCCGATGACTTTTAAAAAGACTAGCATACTTTTCCAATTGTTGTCGTGCACTATACGTTGTAGGTATGTAATAGTGTCATCCAATGGCTTGCTCCTTGGCCTGTATACACTTGAACAAGTCTCAATTAGGAGTTTAGGGGTATCAACATCAGTACCACACTTTGGACAAACTGGGCTGCCCATATGCCTAGTGATTTGTCTGTGTCAAGAATAGGGTTTCTTATATCCAGCCCAAGGATTTTTGAACCTTTCGTTTCGATCACATTGGAAAAGTTGTACTTGGTTCCTCTGCAGGACTTAGTTAATGCCCACTGGGCTGCCGACTGGGTCGCGTACAGTCATAGTGCATCATCCGTAGGGACGTGTTGGGATAACAGATTTAGGCATCATAATACAGAAGCCTAGCTCTTACATGAGCGCACCCAGGGGGGGGGGGNAACGAGTCCCCTAATTTGGCGAATCGGGCAAAAATGTCCGCCTCAGTGAAACAAAAATTCGGAGTAAACGAGACAAAAGTCCACAAACTTCACGGGAAGTCGGCGCGGCTGCATAAACCGTGGGCCTAAACCTATTGGCTCCGCTTTTTTATTTAGTCCTCGCTTATTTCTTTCAGTAAAAGGTCCGCATGCCTAGCAAATTCGAGCCCCTCCCCCTATACTTATATGGTCCCTGATCCAGTGTATATTAACTGTTCTTTTGATTGTGAGCTTTTTAAACTCATTAATGCACTAAAACTGCAGCAATTGAGTTAGTATTCAATGCGTTTTAACACACAGTGCTTGATTTAAAAAGTTGTAATAAACCTCTATCATCATGCAGTTTCAATTTCCAAAACAAAACACAATACTGTTCCGCATTTCCGCAAGGGTTCTGTCGAGTCACTCGACATATGCGATTGAAATATCAAACTTGACATGTCTACAGTCGATCTGGGACGCAACCTTCTCAGGAAAATATCATTGTTTCAGTGTGAGTAAAAATAACACGATAGTTGATAGTCTAGCGATCAGAGTATAATTGCCAGGGTGTAATTGAGCAGACTTGGCTTACAAAGAGACACAATAGTGTAGTCACATTAACTCTACAAGCGAACTATGTGTATTTGCAGATGCAGAAACCTTAGAGAGTCTTCCGTCTCCACGTGTGCTCAATACCCATCACTTCTGTGACGTAATGCCGGCTGCAATATGGAACACACGTTACAAGATAATCCATCCCATGCGAAATATCAAGGATATTCTCGTATCGACGTACCATCATTTAAAGGGGCTGGGATATTTTAAAGGCTCGTTCGAAACTTATATGGAAATGCGAGGCGAAGGTAACATTTGAACCGACAGCGCTGTAGCTGTTACAAGTTTTGAACTGTCGAAAGCTATTGACGGCGTAGAGTGACTCACGATCGAGAGTGCCCGAACCTTCTACACAGGACCAAGGACAAGCCGGTTTTAGGGCCGGGTTACTCCAATATTTTCTTTACAAGTCGCGGTTGTGTCTTTTATCTGCCAGTCGGGCACATATACACATTTTCCTTGCCATGTCTCTCAAATTCAGTTTGTTAAAATAATCGGCCTATTAAGGCCATCCATAAAAAGAGGTGAAATTGATCTTGATATCTGGTTATCGACGGATTTTTGCCAGTCATTTTAAATGTTTGTTTTGTTGTTGTCTATATTGACTTAATGACTGTGCACATTTCTTATCAGCAAACAGCGGAGTGGTACTTGTCAGCGAGTCATTATAAAAAATTACCGAATTGTCGGGTTATTTCATGAAAAGTGGCATAAGACCTCAGAAATATTGTCTTTCACTCCGCAGAGAATTAAATAAATACCACTTAATGCGCAAACGTGCGAAGACTAAGAGAATATGCACATAACTACTGAGTAGTGATCTGTTTTACATGAACTATATTAGAACTGTGATGCGCTCATAATTACTTGGCTAAACTTGTTTTCAGCAATTGCGAAGCGGGACATTAGGACTAAATTTCTTTTTCTTTAAAATGTTAAGTCACTTTTATGAAAGAGCATTTCCTAATAAAAACTTTCAAGAAATAAATATCTGTAGCCTGAAATCTCTAGATGGAGAGCTGATATCAGCTTAATACTGTCTCAGATGGTATGATTGCTTTAGACTGGGTGAACACTGCGTCTTCATGTGATGTTTCTTGTGTTTTATGCTTTTTAAGATAGTACCAAAGAGTGGCTGCGTTACGAAGAAGACTGGTTTTCCAAACATGGCAAAAACCCCAATGTACTTTTCTTGCACTACGAAGATATGGTGAAGGTAAGTACACAGGGTGTCCAAAAATTGTTCTCACATTTCATCCCAACGTCAGGATCAGACTGGATGGTCTATCGTATGGTTGCATAGTGCTATGAACCGTCACGCTTTCTGCATGCACGGGAATAACAAACCCAATTTATCCGGCAATGTTGATAGAATTTGAAAAAAACGTCAACGAAGTGCTATCTATCAAAAGAAGAGTTAAAGTTTCTTTTTGGTCACTTCTTTATAAACTTAAATCGTTAATCTTGTTCGTAATTCAATGTGTCATTTAGAAACAGTTGTGTTTACTAAGGGTGGCATCCATTTCATTCCGTCTACATTACATTTATTTTGTGTCTCATCAAAAATTGACCATCACATCGGATGTCACATCGCGTGATATTTGACTTTACAGGAAGCATGCTTTGGTAATTAACAAGACCAGTCTCAGGCATCGTTTGGTTGCATCGCGCTTAGATAGATTCACCGAACTAGATAAAATTCTTCGGGTAACTGTTGATATAATTGTAGACAATTACAGCTCGTTATTTACAAACGCTGATGTATAGTGCACACTAGTAAACCGGGTGTTACTGAACGGCATGATTGATGTGTACTGGTCTAAAAAGGTACATGTACGAAACTACACCTTTCACAGTGTTACGAAAGGCAGCACTGTGGAATGTTGTGTAACGGGCTTCACCGACGTCATAATATTATTCAGTCATCCCTGTTGGTTGAAATCTGGGAAACCCCTTTCAGTTTAATGTTACGTAGTATGGCGATCAGTTATGGCTTATATAGTTGCAATTTATTAAAACGGGCAATGATCGAAGTAAACAAAACCAAGACAACTCCGGTCATTGGCTTAAGCCCAAACAAGTAGTGCATAAAGGCCGCGTGCAAGTGATGGCGATGTGATGGGTGAACTTCCGACCAAGCATGGGCATTGATGTCCACAAACTTTTCAGTATAGGTGGCTCTGTGTCAAGGGGTAGTAAAACACAACCCATGCGTTAAGTGAAGGCACATGACGTTTCGGACGGACTCTGCGTCTGCATCTCTCTAATACGTCACTGCATGCTCCAGCTAGTACACGTGCACAAACAAGTACTCCTTTGTTGAGTAAAGTGGGAGTAAAGTATATGGTAGTAATTATAGAGCGCAGTAATCGATACGAAATAATGTATTGTCTCTAAAATGGTGTACACTAGCGGAAACAATAAAAACGAAACGTAGGAATTAACGTAATCTATTGAAATATTCACAAAAGTCATACTTCGGACCATTAGGCGACACTACGATGCCCATTCATAGAAATGCTGAAACATGAAGCGAAGTAAAAACTTAACGAAATATCGCTGGAAAGCAGAAAAGGCGGCTAGAGTGGCTAATAGGTCACAGGTAATCTGATGGCAGAAGACGCCAATTGCAGAGCGGATAGGTCAAGTGAGACGGAGGGAGGAGCTGGAGAGCTGCAAGGGGTCGTGGAGGAGCCTGACAACATCACAGCAATAGTGGGAGGTAAGATGTTGTCATCCGAAGAAATGAACTTCGCCTTGAAGGTGGCTTTGAGACAGTCAGCAGAAACTGTCTGAGAAGGATCTGGCTGCGTTAGAATCTAACATGAGATGGGGTCATCACGGGGTCACTGGGACGGGTACCGGTAAGCATCGTGGAAGACGTACACATAGCACATGAAAGCAAAGTTGGTGAGCATTTAAGTTGGTCGAAATGCATGGAAATTGGGATGGGCGACTGTACAGTGCTTGTAGTGAGCCTTAGATGCTTGAGGAAAGCTGTTTCCATTGTGCGTGTCTCCAGCGGCTGAAAGAGAACTCAACAGGGTGGTGGGGGGAGACCGTACATAACTTTATCAGGAAAACAACCAGGATCCACCATTCAAAACGATCAAGTTCCCACTAGAACCATGGGCAGTTCTGCACACCAGCTTGGGCTCTTAGTACGTGTTTTAAGAGGCGCCTTCAGTGCCCATTCGATTGTGGGTGACACACTGTTGTCGTACACTGTATGTGTCGCAATGCCCAACTGTTTGTTGCATTCACTCCAAATCGTTGACGAGAACTGACTTCTGCGATAAAGTGATGTCTTTGAGAGTACCAAGGAGGGCCCTCCAGTTACGGATAAAAGCCACTGCGCAAGAAGAAGCATGCGTGTCAGGAAAAGGGATTGCTTTCGGCCAACGAATGAAGAAGTAAACAGTTATATAAAACAAAATCGAAGCAATATCATAGACATTTATGTCAGCTTTTTTGAAATTTCGTCTTGAATATTTCTTTCGTTATGATCTTTAGGCCATGTTACTCGCTGCTTGTCTGTGAATATTCATTATATTTTCGTGCAAATTCCTACTTAGACGAGACGCAAGAAATTTTATTACACACCTTTTTAAATACAGAAAACACAGGCTTTTATTAAATGCAGTTTTGTAGATATTTGACACGAAACTGACAATAGAGCTACTGAAAGTTATTTCCTCTAGTACCATGGTTTGCATATCGTTGTAGGATCCAGTCCAAATGGTCAAGGACGTTGCCGCGTTTCTGGACGTGGCAGTCACCGAAGACAGAGTGGCATTGGTGGCCGATAAGACTTCGCTCAAGAATATGAAAGCCAACAAAGTGGAGCACGGGCCCAATGGAAAAGTAGTTCAAGGAGTGTTCTACAGGAAGGGTAAATTTCGGTCTCTTTCACTTTCGAACAAAACGTTTTCATTCACGCAGAGAAAGATTGTGAATAACTTGATTCCTCGGTTGCTGTTTCATGGAAAGATGTATGCCCATGATGATTTTGTTAGTTGACGCATAGGTTTTAACACAAAATACTTATCTTTACAGGCCAACCTGGGGATTGGAAAAACCACTTCACAGTAGCGATGAATGAGCGTTTTGACAACGAACATATGCAACGATTGAAAGATTTAGGAATGCTTTATGATTGATTCATGTACCTTGTTCAATCCATGATTTCCCACGTTCCTCAATTCTGGTTGTAATAAGTGCTTTTTAGAGCTACAGTACGATTTGTCCTTATCTGTTCAAGAGAGGAATATCAATATAAATTTCAACTGCTACGTGTTTGCAACTTTTTGCCCTTTTTATAGTTATCCGAAAACCAGGCACTAAGCCGTTTCAAGCGAAACATGTACATGTATTCATCCGCGCCTCTTTCGTGAGATTTTTGCGGCCACGGCCGGAACTTAACATCTGTTTCAGCATCTTTTTACAGCCTCCCGGTCAGTAACGCTAGGACCTCGCTAAGAAGCAAGACTTCGCGAGATTACTTGAGATATTGCCGTGTATTTTAAGTGAAAGCACGTGATTCTGGCTAGATTTTAGCTAGGGTACAAGCGTATGGGTCCTAGCGTTATTGAACGCATGCGAAGTTTCCACCGGTTTACTTAAAGCCGCATTTTCCCCATTTATCTTTCACTGTTAAATTCTTAGTCGGAGCAGTTTGGGGTTTGCATTGTTGTTGATTGAGCAGGCAGCTCAAATCACCGGCTGCGCCAATGCGCCATTTTCGAATCGCAATTTTAGGGTCTGATATCCCCAATATACTGTCGCCGATGGTTTCGTTGTCCCTTTTGGTAACAGAAAGAGAATATTAACACAGTAAGAAATACCATGAGGCCTATTTGGTGAAAATAGGATTCTTAAATCAAGTCTCACTTTTAGATGACTAAACAGGGCGAAACGGAAATCCAAATCTTTGAAAGAATCAAACTGAATATTATTGTGCGCTCCCAATTCTGAAAATGTCGGAATATGTTTGAAAAACTCCCAACATTCCCTCTAATTTCTTGACTAATCGGCAAACTTGACTAACGCTTCAGACGAGAAAATTAACGAGTTTGAACTACACGACAAGTTTTGAGACATTGTGAGAAATGTTTTGACATAATCTTTTCCGTCAAGAACAGTACTGATTTGGCAGAGAAAGTTGCATACATGTAGATGGCTTTGTGTTTGAATGGTTATCTGCTGTAGGCCTGGTAACGTATGCAAAGATGCAGATGTCTTTTTTCATGTTCGAGGGTGCTAACAAAATTTCGTCAGTTGAGTTAATCCCGGACCGTAACCCGAAAGTCGATGTTTTCCAAGCCGAGGCCAAAGGCTCCATTTTTAATTCAAAACCTATTTTTCAATCGTCAATCGCAGAAAAAAGTGGGTAATGACGATTGCCCTTTCTTATATTGCTAAGTCAACTCTTGACTTTGATACAAATCGATCGTGAACTCTACGGTGAATTGCCAATATTATCGAAAATAATTAGGGATCTTTTCATGCAACACACCCAATTTAAAGACTGAGTCCCTATTTATTTTCAATGAACCCTGGGCTCAGTTTTTAGTTATTATTAGAAAATGTCATTAATAAAAACTGGAGCTCATAATAAAGGTGTTATGTGAGTCCATCAAGACAAAAATACGCAAAAAATCTTAGGGAACTCAGTTGTGTCCCTATTTGGGACTATTCCATGCAAACGGTCACAGAGTACTGCAAAAATGGATTAACATTGAGTGCAATAAAAGTATTATTGCTGAGAAGGTTTTAAGTTTTTGTGAAAAAACAGAGCTCTTCTATCACAAGTAATGTTACAGACACTTTACGCATGTAACAAAAATTGAAAGAGCTCTTAACAAAGAAAAAAGACAAAGGTGATGAAGGAAACGAACCTACTAGAACATTATGAGATTGTCCCGGACAGTGACATTTAACGTTGCTCAAATAAATGCATAGGTGTTGCCACCACAATATATCATTTGCCACAAATCAAAGTCCATAGAAAACCTTTCCCATTTCCAAACATTCACTTGTACTCCAACTTATTCTTAATGCTAAAAAACCCTTACTTTAGGCCAGAGAAAAAAGAACTATTTTCCTTGATAAATTTGCAGAATTAGCCGCCCCAATCTCAAAGGTAGTGGCCTTCATGTGAACGGTCAGCACGGTTTTTTTTAATGAACTTCCAAGTCAATGTAAAAACATGAACAGTGTTTGGAATTGAATACAAAAAATGCAAATATTGCCATGTTCTGTAATTCATTATTCTTGAAAATTCAAAAGTTGCGCAGATTTCAGTGTATAACATTTTGGAGATTCTTGAATTGGAGAATTTTTAGCATAGGAAATGTTTACTCTTCAAATTATATGTTATCTAAAACAAGAAGCATCAAAAGATTTTGAAATTTTAGCAGTAAATGAGGCGCTTTTCAATTTCACACAAAAGCTATTACCAAAATGACCATTCCTCTATTTTCAAATACTGAACTACAGTATTATGTCTAACCGTAAATTGTTTGAAGGCAACTGTAGAATGGAATCACTGCTAGTAACCATACTCATTTCTCTTAATGCTGACTTTTGCTGATCACTTAGACAAAATAAAATTTCATTTGTTGCCCATACTGTGTGCTAAAGTTAAGAGCATTTTGGTTATCTGTTTCACTGAGTAAAACGAATTACTGTAACAAGCCTAAAGTGTTTAGATGAAACAGTATTTTTAAATACTTAAAAGTTGACAAAAAATTATTCCGGGTAGGGTGGTGCAGCCTTTTGTCATTAAATTTGGGCTCACCATTTGTGTTTCCTGGTCAACTCATGCAAGACAGGGGACGGTTCCTATGGAAGCTGTACGGCGACCTCATCATCAACAGTTGACAAAGCACGTTACTACATACAAACTGTACTATGCGCGCACCCAGCCTTCAGAATGGGGGGTTCGAATTCGTTACGTTGCGGACCTTTTGGCAACAAAATAGCCGGCGGACTAAAAAAAAAGGGCGCACCACTGTGAATTGCGCGTCTGTGCTTGTTTAGTGGACTTTTATCTCATTTTCTGGGACTTTTTGTTTCTCACTGGCGGACCTTTTTGCCCACTTCGCCAAATGGGGGGATCCTTCGAGCCCCCCGAGAACCCCCTCCCCCGGGTGCGCGCATGCATATTCAGGTTGAAATCTGATGGAATCATCTCTGCCTCTTAATCATGATTGTCTGCTGTTATGTGCCAAAAAAACATACTACCAGCTTGCCATTCACTAACGAGCCTTGCAACATCATGTCAGTGCACCATATCCAGTTGGTAATGGTTGGCTTTGAGCAGGGTGCAGTAGTTTGAAGTTCCACCGGATGACTCTGCCTTTATCCCCAGAAAATGCCATGAAAAATGTTAATCGCAAGTGTAAAAAATGCCATGTTGCAAGTAGTGTGACTGTTGAGATTGTATAAACCACACTGTGTCTCAAGAAACAATTTTTGATGACAATAATAATGACATAAATGCTTATGGAGTAGATGAAGGGTGTGTGCTACGTTGTTTAAGAACTTTAATTTGTAGCCTAATAGAAAATATTGACAACGTTTTATCATGCTTGTGGCCCTGAGGATAATGATAATTTATTGTGACAATTAATGAAAGCGATGACAGTAAATTCATTGCAGAAGCGTTGGAAATGTATGTTGCTCATATGTAGGTTGTAATGTCAAATCTTTTTCAAGTTCCAAATGGTTAACAGTATTGTTCTTTTGGTAGGCGTTCAGAATATAGTAGTATGTTTTCTAGCCAACAGGAGGCGCTGTCTACATTTTTCGTTTTTCTCTTTTTTTAAGCAATTTTCCACCTAATGTCACAATATTTATCATCTTTCTTGTGCAGTAACTTCAAATGAACAAAATCCAATCAAATTATCGTTGAGTTTTTTTCCAGTGTTGTTGGTTTTTGAAATTTGGTTTTCTGTGCCAAATTTTGGAATAAGTCAGTTTTTTTGGTCAATTTTCTCGAAAACGTGCAAGTCAAACCTTGGGAGTTTTTTAGATTCTTAAAGTATAGTAATTAATGACCTTAAAAACACCAAAATTATCGTGGCCCCAAAAAGTAGCCACAGAAGTGATTTTCTAGGCTTCCTAGAGTCCAATGGACTATGGCCTAGAAGCTAGCGAGGTCAGCGTTACTGATCTCTACACAGTCGGCGTTCCCCTCATTGAGATATATTTGGCTTTTGACCTCCGATACGCGAGGGGTAGTCGAATCTACGGAGCTACCGAATAAAAGCTTCTAAGACAAATGAGCACGACGCAACTTAGTGGACGGAAATGAGCTCGAAGGGCAAATTCGTTTACACCATAGACTCCGAGGGAAACGGTGGCAAGCTCTATGAACGAGATGGAATGAAATTGCACGTATTTCGCGACACCGTGGAGGAGTGTGATAAACTTTTTGACGAAATTAAAGATTTTAAACCACGTCGAGATGACGTGTGGCTATGTGCCTTCGGAAAGTCAGGTAAGAATGAGTGGAATGACCTGATCTGCTCCGGCCTAAAGTCAAGTCAGCTGCTGTACTGGCCAATTCAAGTCCATGCATTGTGCAGTGTTTTAGTGGTTCGCATTTCATCAGAGTGACATTGGTGTAATCAATTATTAAAACGGAACACACAATATGAATAATAAAACTGTGCTTCGCTCCAGTTTAGCTGGCAATGTTGAATTGTTACGGGAAGCGATTTGTTTAAAAGACACTACCCTCAGACCTTCAATTCAATGTCGAATGAGTCGGAGACAACGAGTGTACACGCTATGTTGGGATACACAATTTCTGGGTTGGTCAACTTCAATAAAATCCGAAGAGTTTCCTTGAGACGCTGGAGAGCTTGACGTTTTTATTTTGTAACAGAATAACACAATGACATGGAGACCATGCGGTACTCAAGTGCAAAGAGCACCTGTGACACCTGCTGTGTGACTCTTGAGATCCCTCCATGCCAACAGTGGACCTAACCAATTTGTGCAATCGCACTCATCTTGCCCTCTGTCTGGTCCCGAATAATTTCGTCACTCCTCACAAATTTCCTTTTTTCCCACCCTGATAGACATGGGGCCCGGAACGTGACAGCCTTGCAGATCCAAAACCATATGTTCATACTTTGGTTTATCTTTTGGTAATACTAAACTGGTGACAAACGATCCTCCTTTCGACGGTTAATCTAGTTGGCAAAGTTTTCAAGTGAAGCTAGTAAATCTATCAAGGATTGAAAATTTTATACGTAAAGTTTAGATCCCGTGAAAAGCTACTCGGGGTCACTTCTCAACGTTGAAAGTCCCTCCGTGGGGTCATTTTTCATGAGGTTAATAGTTATACGCTAAGCCGGATCTAGTACAGTAAATATGGAACCTTAAGCACTAAGCACCCTTAGAACCCAGCTTTGTCCCCTTGATTTAGGATGTAGGAAGTGTTGTAAACGATTATTTATTAAGGAAGAATCCAGTCAATACCAAATGATTGAGCAGTAAGCTGTCTGTGTTACAAGATGACGCATGATTCTCGGTAGTTTAACCCTGCCACCGGGTGCAGAAGATTTGGCACGCACGGCAAATCTCTTAAAGCTCAACAAAAAACATCTTTGCTAAGTGTATCTATATGTGTGGTCGAAGTGCACTTTCGTGGTAAGATTTCTTTACGGGTAATAAGAGTTCTTGCAGTGAGACAACATCTTTAGAAATTAAGCGTAATGACATGTGGAACAAGACACTTCTGCGGACATTGTATGATGTAACCTATTTGAGAAGTAACAGATGACGCAAGGAGTTCTCTATATGGCAAGTGGTACAGCTTGGAGCATACACTCCCAACCTAAGTTGTCGCCTTAGCAAATGGACTGTCCACATGACGTCACGACCAAGTAGTCAGGGTAACAGCAAGCTAGGCTTATTGACCAAGAAATTAGAGGTAAACCAAGGTCTACGAGCAAGAAACATCAGTTCATGAATATCAGAAAGGCTGGTGAGCACATGCAGCGACAATTGAAGAAATCAGTCCATGTAATTATTCATACTGCAGACTACGGGAAGATGGTCACTTGATTAAGGAGCCGAGCTCTGGCATGATTCCCAATTTCGCCCTTCCCCGGTCGACATCATTGGCCAGAGGGCTTGCAAAGTCCGAGAACATAGTAATTTGGGTAGAGTCGGGCACGCCTCCACCAGGGCGGCAACTTTCGTAAGTTGTTGCAAAAGATAGGCCAGGAGACGAACGCGCCGAAGGCAAGTTAAACTACCCTCCTGGTGAGTGACAATCTGAAGTTGAAGACCAGGTCTTTGTGCAGTTTAACAGCCCCTTTTGTGTACAAGGATTCACCATCCACGTTCTCAACTGAAAGCATCACATTTGATCAACAATTACGTCTTATCACGGATTTGTCGACAACTGGCAATTTATCGACGTCCAGTAGTTCCAGCGCGCTATATATCGAGAGACTAGTTAGCGAAGCAGTGAAGAGTTGAACACCTAGGCAACAGAGACAGACCAGGATCCTCCCGTGCTACAATAGATAAATCTATAATTGGTATCGCCTATGTGATTAGAATTATCGATAAAAAGTCTCTGTGCTTGACGTATTCACTGTATCTGTTGTTTTTAATTATTGATCTGTGTCGCGAAGGTATTGTGTTTCTTAATCAGTTCTTTCTGCTATGTTTTACAGGCACACATTGGCTTTGGGAAGTTGTGTCGATGCTCTTGACCGGGGCAGATGACTTACTACCGGTTCCTAAAGAAGGTGCTATGTTGGAAAATAGCTGTAAGACCACGTTTACAACGGCCTTGGGTGGCATATTTGCAGTAGAATAGGCTTACCCGCTGGCTTGATAGAGAACAGTGCATGTTTTGTTGCCCTTGGGTCTTGGGAACTCAAATCAGAAATTCATATTTCATTTCGATAGTGGAACGTGACATGCCTATACACGTAACAGATATTAACTGCACTAAGGTTACAACCAATACTTTGATACTTTAAAAATAGTATATGAAGATAGAGAATCCTACACGAGTCTCAATTTTATGACATGGGCAAAACCTAATGGAAATTATGTCAAAATCCTGAGACTTGCCGAGGGATTTTGACACAATTTTCAAGAGGTTTCACCCATGTCATCACCTTGAGACGATTTGTTTTCTCACATGAACTGTAAAAACAATCTTTTTGCCGAAAAACTCGACGTGTCCCAAACTTTCAATTACATAACGCAACTTTGTAAAAACATGCTTGTGCAATGTAAAGTAGACTCAGATACTTTTTGTTAATGGTTTTATTTTAAACTGAACAATTGTAAATTGCATACAGCTTTCGTAGCAAATATTCAAGTTATACCCTAATAAATAATCTTAGAAGCTTTGTAATATTAAATGGGTATATCATTTTTTCGATTTCCTCGAGAGCGTTGGAGGTGGTTCGCAGTTGTGAAGAATGAAAAGTACGCCTTTAATACCAAGTATGAGGCCATGAAACTTCTCCGTGTATGTCAGTGGCCTGCTTTTCGTCGGATCGGTTGTTGATTAGTTTTTGACTATGGAAAATTGTACTTGGCCATGAAAAATTACAATTAATACAAGGCGTGAGATGGTAACTTTTTATATCATCTGTTTGATGACTGACTCGTTCATGAGACTTCTGTTTGATCCTCTGCGCGTAGGATGTTTTCGCCAGTTCTTTTACTCAGCCCTAAAAACACGTCGTAAGCACACCTCTGTTTCGATGCTGCGGTTTAAAATCAGAATGGTCCGTGAGACACATCTTCGCTTCTCCAAGAAGACGTTTCACATGCGGAATTTCGTGGCCGCAAACGCAAGCCTCAGTCATTTCCATTATCGTGCAGTTAGTTCACGGACACCATGACAAACCATTCAAACGGTTTTCAGAGCTATCCATATGTTCTGTTGTCTGTGCACGTTCACGGAACATCTCTATTATTTCTTGATTAGTGTATTCCTGTGAAACCATAGATGCAATAAACTGTTGGATGCACTTATATTTTAGCACAGTCTATAGATATTTAGTAGATCCAATTTTCAACTGAAAATGTTATTAATCTTTGGCCAAATGAATATTGGAATTATTATTGAATTTTCACTTGCTTTCTTAAATAAGCACATTCATTCACTGGATGTTGCTGCAGTTATAAGAATATTTCCAATCACACACAGTTAACAACGCTAATATTTCTTTTTAAGGTATAAATGCTTAAACATTATACAACAAATAGTCTAGCCATATATGAACGAAATTCTGTTCGCTCTCGTGAGGTGAATGCACTAAGCTGTCAATTTCTGCTCAATTTGACTAAAGTCTGACTTAGACTAGAAAGCAAGTACAATATTATTTTTATCCATACTCCCTGTAAAACAATACAGTAAATGTCGAGTAAACTGATGAATTAAGTGCATGTCCTTAATGTTTTTGTAGAAAACAAAGCCACTTACACTGTACATGTAAGCAAAACAACAGATGGCTAAAAGAGCTACACAATGACTGCAATCAGAATGTATCATTCGAAATCAGAGATCAGAGTGATGAGTAACTGGCGTGTTCAAGGTAACTTATAGTGAATAGAATGAGTGCATACACACCGTACACACATGTCAGAGTGACAGTGACTGCACAGCAACATAATTGTACAACATATGGTATTTTTATTTGCCCATCTTACCAGAGATTAGTATTTTTTACCTTACTCATGTTTAGTCACTAACTATTACTGGTATTGTATTAGTCATATAACTACCTTACTTATAATTGCATGTGTCATATAAATGACCTTTATCGCCTACCCAGGTTTTAGTTTCATCTCTGGTAACGAACTGGCGACGCACGAACTACCATATATCATTCAGGACATATGTCGATCATAAATACAATTGGGCAGTACAAATGTACACTTCAAGTGTTAAACGGGAATACATAGAATGTGTTAAGACCTCGATTTCATTCTGCGACACTTTATTGAATCGAAATCACTTGTGTCCTGACATACAGAGAGCAACTACCACAGTTTCTGCAACATATGTTCATGGTCATCCTGTCGCTTGCAAGCAATGGTTCTTCGAATGGGCAATGCCGTTGTCAAAGTCGTAGACAAAGTAGGGCACCCGTTTGGACGGGTGACCTACTTGGTCTACTACATCAACATGTTTACTACAGAAAAGAGCAGTAATGACATCACATGGATACTCAGGCTGGATGGGCCATAGACGTTACTCGATGGGAAACAAAGCAAGTTCACAGAAATATATCTGAAATCTTTTGTTGTGCTAACATAAAAGTAAATCCAAAGTGAACAGTTATTCAGTTAAGAGACAACTTAGTAAACTAAGAGATAACAAGACCAATTTGAAAACCATGTCATTCCTGGCACCAACACATGGTCTGAGTAATTTTTGAGCGATGACAGGCAGACCAGTAGACCAAAACAATTCCAAACAAATGAACAATTACGACAAAATTACAATATTGTGGTAATGCACAAGTCTGATGAAAATGCAGACGAATGTAACCTATATATGACTTTACATCCGATTAACCGAGGAACTTATTTTTGGGCTTGAATAATCTGAGTTGTTCACGTTTCATATACAGTGGAGTATTCTTCTTTTTCTTCAACATCAAGATTTTTAAATGTCGCCTGTAAATTATTATTTTTTGTTCTCATTATTCATAAGTTGATAAACTGTTTAGCTCTTGGAATTTTGACCTTTCCTTTCTGTTTAGTCCATTCCGTGAATTTTATTAGTGAAATGAACTTTTTACCACAGCCAAATTGTTTTCATTTACAGAAAGCTCTTCAGAAACGTCAGAGTTCAGCACTTTTCAGAAAAATGTTATTTTTCAGATTTTAGGCGTGTTCGCTGCAACAGCACCGAATATAAAAGAGTAGAAAACAACCAGTTGACCACCTGGGACTGCCACTTTTAAGGCCTTGGGATACTTTGATTTGCTGTTATAAGAATCAAACAAAAGTGCGATTTCATAGCTGATCAAGACTTAGTGAGAGAGGATATAATGGCTTCAAGAGTTTGGCACCATTTCCTGTCATCATAGCGTGGACCTCATTTTGCCATCATTTGATCCTCTTCTCTGTGTGTGATAAGACCTCCATGAGAAAGAATTAAGTTTCTCGTACTGGTAGGCAAACTTTTCGTTTTCAGCTATATTTATTTTTGATTGTCTTCAATCCATTAACAAAAGAAAATAAATCAAATACCCTGGATGATTTAGAACAAGCACTAACGAAATACAAATGAGTTACCAATTAGTGATTGCACACTCAGTTAATGTTAAGTAAACTTAATGATTGCACACTCAGTAAACTTAATTGAAGAGCATTTATTTATAGGTACCCTAAGTACATGCATAGCTATTTTCTCTTCTCTTAATGACGCAGCTTTAATGTGTTGGAGGCCGGTATTTTGGTGCTGTCTTGGGACTGAAGTTCCCTATCTATTTTTCCTGGTTTTATCCCCACCGTCACATAAGAATAAGTCTCAGTTCCTATCTGAAGTGGTTGTAAGTCACAACCCACACTATCACAACAAATAGAATAAAAAGAGACATGCTGCCGGTCATGGCCGGGGGTACAGCCTGTACACGAACTGAAGCAATACACAATAACGACCATGTACTCAGCTGTGCATTTGACCTGTTCACTTCAATGTTGTTAGCCAAGCACATGTGGAACGTTTGACTGATCATGTATAGCCAAAACATAGTCTGGGATCGAACACAATGATGATGGTTGCAATGAAACGCCCTGAATTGTCAAATGAATTTAGAGGTTGCACTCTACCATGACAAAAGAATAGTTTATAAAATTGTGACATCAGCGTTTTTCTAAGCTGTAAGGTTTCTTTGGTTAGCTTCAGTTTCATTTTGGGATGCATATGAAGTGTATCTTAAGCTTGTTCAGAATGTTTCTTTTAATACTTGTACGAAAATGGAGAATTAGTTTACTTGGGTTACATTCATTGTAGGGACCAGTTTTAGATTACACATTCAAATGAAAAACTGTAAATAATGAATAAACACGATTGCTTGGTTAGGTTAATAATATCTAAGATTTTCTTGACAACAGTTGCCAACTTTATTCAGAATGACATTATTTTGTGTGTTGTTCGACTCACAGGTGTCCATTTAAATGGATGACACCAGTGACGTCTGCTTAACCAACTTACACTGGGACATATAATTGCGCAACTGAAACAATTATCAATTTCTGATATAGCTGTAAAACTAGTATATCCACTATTACGAAAATATCATGACGTTCTCGAAAGTGCGTAAATGATACTGAAAAGCTTGTAATAAAACACCAAAGCCTGTAATGGAAATTACTACAAGTTTTGTATTCATACACCACCTTCATATCAACTTATTATTTTGTAAAGTCCATATTGGATGTAGAAAAAATCGATGTCATCTCATACATGTATATTGTTTTTGTTTTGTTTTGTTTTGTTTTGTTTTGTTTTTGTAACGAAAAGTCTTTTTATAACATACTTAAAAGTATTTTAAAATACTTAAAAGTATTTTGTAAAAAAAATCATTTATAGCGTGTACGTGTACAGATTACTAGGCTGGGTGTTAAGTTCCGTTGTTTACTATTACTACTAGTAGTGATAACAGGGGTCGGTAAGTTGACACTTTCCAAGTTATAAACATAACAGCAGTCCGAGAGCTGTACTGCTGTTGCTAGAGAACAGGCGAGTTTTTCTCATGCGTATACGTGTCACGCTATCTGCGATCATCGTTGATAAAAATGACAAACGACACCAAAACAAGCGGAGCAATCTGTGTAAAGCCGCTTCTTTAAAGACTCCTTAGTGGGGCACTCTCGTTCAAATACTTTTGCATATCACGAATCTCGATATAATAACCACTGTTACAAACACGTACGTTGTACAACCTATATTTATCACCGAACAGACCCCAAATTCCCGCGGCCGATCTTGGTAAATTGGCCTAGCGAACATTGTAGGCAAAGGTTCGTTCAAGGACCTAAAAATCCGTAACAGCAAATTAAAATAGCACGTTTATTCAATAAGTTGATGTATTTGAAAGTACTTTACGTCGAATTTTGATGATTTATTGGTGTAAAACGATGAATTCAAGTGATAAGCTGACACCAGTAAGCGTATTGTGAATTGCTGGAAATAACACGATTGTTGGTAGTCTAGCAATAATTCAATTGAGCAGACTTATCTTACAAAGAGACACAATAGTGTAGTCATATTGAATCTACAAGCAAACTCTGTGTATTTGCAGATGCAGAAACCTTAGAGAGTCTTCCGTCTCCGCGTGTCCTCAATACCCATCATTTCTGTGACGTAATGCCGGCTGCAATTTGGAACACACGTTACAAGATAATCCATCCCATGCGAAATATCAAGGATATTCATGTATCGATGTACCATCATTTCAAGGGGCTGGGATTTTTTAAAGGCTCGTTCGAAATTTATATGGAAATGCGAGGCGAAGGTAACATTTGAACCGACAGTGCTTTAGCTGTTACAAGTTTTGAACTATCAACAGTGAGTGACGACATAAGAGGACTTAGGATCGAGGGTGCCCGACCCCTATATACAGAACCACGGATAAGCCGGTTTTAGGGGTACTCCAATATTTTCTGTTGAAGTTGCGGATGTGCCTTTTATCTGCCAGTCGGGGACTTGCAATCCCGGATGAAATATACACACCATTTTCCTTGCCATATCTATCAAATTCAGTTTGTTAAATAATCGGCCCATTAAGGCCATCCATAGAAAGAGGGGAAATTGATCTTGATTTCTGGTTATCCACGGATTTTTGGAAGTCATTTTATATGTTTGTTCTGTTGTTATGTCTATTGCGTACATTTCTTATCAGCAAACAGCGGAGTGGTACTTGTCAGCGGATCATTATGAAAAAACTTACTGCATTGTCTTAGGGGCTATTTCATGAAAAGTGAAATCAGACCACAGAAGTATTGTCTTGCGATCCGCAGAAAATTAAAGAACTACCACTTAATGAGCAAAAGTGCGAAGACTAAGAGAATATACACATAACTGCTGCGTACTGATCTGTTTTATATGAGCTATTTTAGGAGTGTGATGCTCTCATTATTACTTAGCTAAATTTTTTTCAGCAATTGCGAAGCGGGACATTAAGATTAAATTTCTTTTACTTTAAAATATTAAGTCACTTTGCATGAAAGAGCATTTGTGTCCTAATAAAAACGTTCAAGAAATAAATGTCTGTAGCCTGAAATCTCTAGATGGAGGGCTTATATCAGCTTAATACTCTCTCAGATTGTATGATTGCTTTAGACTGGGTGAACACTGCGTCTTCATATGATGTTTCCTGTGTTTTATGCTTTTTAAGATAGTACCAACGATTGGCTGCGTTACGAAGAAGACTGGTTTTCCAAACATGGTAAAAACCCCAATGTACTTTTCTTGCACTACGAAGATATGGTGAAGGTAAGTACACAGGGTGTACAAAAATTGTTCTCACATTTCATCGCAACGCCAGGATCAGGCTGCATGGTCTGTCGTATGGTTGCACAGTGCTATGAACCGTCACGCTCTCTGCATGCACGGGAATAGCAAACGCAATTTGTTTACTTCGATCACTGGCCGTTTTAATAAATTGCATCTATTCCAAGTCAAAGGTGGCAGTCATACTACGTAACAGTAAAATGAAAGGGGTTTCTCCGATTTCATCTAATGGGAATGACTGAATGTTTTGACGTCATTTTATTACTTTAACCAATGAGAAGCCTTGTTAAACAACATTCGACTGTGGTACCTTTCGGAGCACTGTAAAAGAGTGCACTGGAAGAGGACGCTTCACCAAAGGTGCGTGTGCGTGTAAATGGATTTTAAAAACTTGACATGTATGAGATTTCTTGCACCAATACCGTACATGTATAGATCACGCTGGTAACACCACACGAAATTCTGGTAGGCGGCCTGTTGATTAAGGCGTGGACCTGCATAAGAGAGGCCATGATCAAAATGGCACGGGTTCAGGAATTAGTCAGAACTGATTGCGGGTTGTCAATGGACGTGTCATAGAGCAGCTAGGTAGATGTGCCAAATGGGATGTGGGATGTCTTGCAGCTTGAGGTCGGTAGTAGGTGTGCGATACCCTGGGAGCTCCTGAGACATGTTAGGCAGAACGCATTTGACTGATTTAAAAGTCCCCCCCACGCCATTATAGTCGTCTGAGTTTAAGAGGATGCAAAATCCAGAAACGCCATCAGTCGCCACTTTGAACATGCTTTTTAGGTTTTGGATGCCTTTGGTAAATTCGCCCATGAGGAGACTGGTATTTAGTCTGACGAGGGAAGCACTCAGTGTAGGTGTCCAAGAATGAAATCAAAGAGTAGTGATCGACATATGGCGTGGATGGGTGGCCTAGAAAAAGTATCTGAAATGCCTAACGTAGTGTAGGCTACCAAACACTCACGGACGAAAGCGTCAGGAAGTTTTCGATAGAAGAAAGGGTGAGGAATCCGTGAACCATCTTGACACTCTTCCATTTGACTGCCTATGCATCAGCTGGGGGGCTTGTGAGTGAATTTGGGGGGGGGGGGNGAAATGATAGTACGACCTCTTCCTATGCGTTTCTTTTTTGTTTTTTCAAAAGAAGCTTGGCACTCTGGTGGTCAGTCAATCGTTCGGCCTTTATTGATTTCTTGAGTATGGAGAGGGGTTGGATGTCAGCTACCGGTGGAATAAAAGTACGATATTGAATTCATCAGTCCTAAAATACGTTGCAGGCGCTTTTTGTCGGGGGAGCACAATCTCGAAGAGAGGCAACTCAGTATGAGAATGGAGGAATTCCTTGGACATTAGTGTCCTTTTGACATGAAATGCCGTCAATGAAATTCACCACGAGGCCACCGAAGAAGCACATGGTCTTGTTGATGGCAATTCGACCAGAAGCGCGTAGACGGTCTCTTGCCCCTACGACCATAGAGGCCCAGGAGTTCGGTATCTTTCCAGAGATTTCCCCCATTTCCTCGATGAAAGCTGTCTTTACAGTGCCATACGCGTTCGTATGGACCCCCTATCGTGGGTTGGCAAGGATAGATGACACTCCTCCCCTGTGATAACATCAACAGCGCTGAAGAGATAGTCGTATTTTGTTTGGTCTTTAACAACTCTTTTAGTGATAACCCAGCCTCTAATTTGCCATGCCAGTCCTCGGACGACTTGCTCAACAATTTTATGGAAATCGCATTAACTTGGGTTGACTGAACAACAGGAGTCTGAAGGTGAAATCTACAACAATTAAAATTTCGTTTCATCAGAATTCCTTTCCGCCGTGTTAAGGTATTTCAGCGTCGGAGTAACTAATGTAGAGTTAAGTGTGAGTAATGAACAGTAACGTAAGCGTTGGATAAGATTGATTGCGTCACCGGAAACAGTGTACACTTCCGGAAACAAAGAAAATGAAAAAATTAAGTAATCTGATGGAATTGTTACAAAAGCCAATAGTCCGATCGATAGGTGGCATTGCATGTTCACTTGATTTTGCCTAAAACTTATGCGTGACCTTAATACAGCGTGGATGTACAAACGTCTGCGCGCAAAAACAACAAAGTATCCAATAAAATTTTTAAATATTTTAGATTTCTGGGGCCTGTTCCAAGAAACTGACTTAAGTTCATTTTTGACTTAAGTCTAAGATTTGTCTTAACTTTCAAACTTTGAAACTTCCACATTCGGTAAGTTAGTCAAAATTAAGACAAAACTTATGTCAAACACCTAAGCCAAGCTTAATTTCTCTTTCTTGAATTGGTTTTGAGATAAATATAACTTTTATTTTAAAATTTACTAGAACTTAAGCTTTGTCTTAGATAAGTCAGTTTTGTTGGAACAAGCCCCAGGGCGATTGCATGAAAAGCTGATATTTTAGTTAACTTTTCAGTTACATTGCACCTATCGCAAATGATAGGTAGATTTGTCCTGCGTCAATGTAACGCAGACAAATTAGTAAAACAAGTTTGCGTTTGACCTCAGGTGTATCCGTTTTAGGGGATATGACACTGGATATGGATTTCTGTGGTTTTGATGAAAAAGTAAACAGTTATATAAAACAAAATCGAAGCAATATCATAGACATTTATGTCAGCTTTTTGAAATTTCGTCTTGAATATTTCTTTCATAATGATCTTTAGACCGTTTTACTTCTATGGCTGCTTGTCCGTGAATATTCATTTTAATTTCGTGCAAAATCCTACTTAAACGAGACGCAAGAAATTTCTGATTTAAGTAAAGTCGATGTTTATTGTTACACACCTTTTTAATTTCAGAAAACACAGGCATTTTTAGCGCAATTTTGTAGATATTTGACACGTAACTGACAATAAAGCTACTGAAAGTTATTTCCTTTAGTATGGTACTGGTTTCCATGTCGTTGTAGGATCAAGTCCAAATGGTCAAGAACGTTGCCGCGTTTCTGGACGTGCCTATCACCGAAGACAGAGTGGCACTTGTGGCCGATAAGACTTCGCTCAAGAATATGAAAGCCAACAAAGTGGAGCACGGACCCAATGGAAAAGTAGTTCAAGGAGTGTTCTACAGGAAGGGTAAATTTCTGTCTCTTTCACTTTTGAACAAAACGTTTTCATTCACGCAGAGATAGCTCAGGAATAACTTGATTCCTCGGTTGCTATTTCTTGGAAACATGTATCCCCATGATGATTTCGTTAGTTGGTGCATAGGTTTTAACACAAAATACTTATCTTTGCAGGCCAACCTGGGGATTGGAAAAACTACTTCACGGTAGCGATGAATGAGCGTTTTGACAACGACCACATGCAACAATTGAAAGATTTAGGAATGCTTTATGATTGATTCATGTACCTTGTTCAATCCATGATTTCCCACGTTCCTCAATTCTAGTTGTAATAAGTGCTTTTTAGAGCTACAGTACGCTTTGTCCTTATCTGTTCAACTGCTACGTGTTCTACCTACTCTGTGTTTGCAACTTTTTGCCCTTTTTATAATTATCCAGAAACCAGGCATTACGCCATTGCAAGCAATCGTGTACATTTAGTCATCCGTGCTTCTTTCGCGAGATTTTTGCGGCCACGACCGGAACTTAACATCTGTTTCAGCATGTTTTAACAGCCTCCCGTTCAGTAACTCTAGGACCTCGTTACGAAGCAAGACTCTGGGAGATTAGGAGGCACAGAACAGTTCTCACTGGGTTTTGCCTAGCAAAACACACATCACTTGATTTGTAACCTTTTCTTCACTCTGTCAAAAACAGGATGCAAAGAATGGCATGTTTTCAATTATTTCACATAAAAAGCCAAGCAGATGAGCACAGAAACTTTATTCTTTCTTGTATTTTTGACCATTTCATTCCCACTGAAAACCAAGCTAGACTAAGAAAAATAAGGGCAAAAAAATGCAAAAATCGGCACTTTTCACCCGAAAAACACCACTTCCCTGCCGATGCACGACTAAAACCAACCTTAGAGTCTGAAAGCAAATTTCCTACCGATTCAGAAAATGTGGTCCAAAAGTACTGTCAACCAACTAGTTTTTTTTGCAATTCTGGCTTGTTTGAGGGCTACCTAAAATCACAGCCAATTTCTCGGTCGCTACCCAACAATGCACAATTGCAGCCGGGGGCCGCCATCTTGAAGAAGAGTGCAGCTACAGCCAAGAAAGTGGCCTTTTTTATTCACAGCATGTTCACAAATACAAACAAACCACATTCACTGAACCCACGTGCAATGCCCACCTACAAAATGCCCCCAAACTTGGCTTACCCCAAAATTTCTATATTTTGGCAGTGCAAATTGGCCGCGGGCGCAGCCTAACTATTCAGTGCCACCTTACGTGAGATATTGCCGCGTATTTCAAAAGAAAGCACGTGACTTTGGCTAGATTTTAGCTAGGTACTAGCGTATAGGTCCTTGCGTTACTGAATAGACGCCAGGTTTCCATCAGTTCATTTTAAAGCCGCATGTTGACATGTTTATCTTTCACTGTTGGGTTCTTAACCGGGGTCGGTTTGGGGTTTGCATTATTGCCGATTGGACAGGGCAACTGAAATCACCGGCAGTTCGAATGAGCCATTTTCAAATCACAATTTTAGGTTTGGGTATCCCCAATATACCGTCGCTGATGGTTTCGATGCTTCTTTTGTAATAGAAATAGAATATTAAAACGTGTCAGTTAGGAATACTTTGAGGCCGATTTGGTGAAAATAAAATTCTTAAATCAAGTTTCACTTTTAGATGGTTAAACGACGAAATAGAACTTCAAATCTTTTGAAACAAATAAACTGTATATTATTATGCACTTCCAATTCTGAAATTGAATTGGAATATGTTTGAAAAATTCCCTACAATCCCTTTAATTTCTTGCCTAATCGGCAAACTTGACTAACGCTTCAGATTAAACAATCAACGAGTTTGAACCACACGAGAAATTTTGAGACATTGCGAGGATTGTTTTGGCATAATCTTTTCCGTCAAGAACAGTACTGATTTTGCAAGAGTAAGTTACGTAGATCGTTTTGTGTTTGAATGGTTCGAGGATGCTAACAAAATTTCGTCAGTTGAGTTAATCCCGGACCGTAACCCGAAATCGATGTTTTACGGGCCAAGGCGAAAGGCTTTATTTGTAACGTAATATATAAGTTGCAATCGTCAGTCGCAGAGCAAAAGTGGGTGATGACGACGCTGGTGACAAAGATGGTGACGACTTGACCGAGAAAACTAAACAAACGATCGCAATGATGAAGACATGAGGATGACCGTGATAATATTGGTAGAAGAAATTCAATGTCAATTGGTGCAAAATATTGGACACAAGCACGAAAATATAGCCTACACTCCACTCGTGCCATGATGAGAAGTGATGCAGCTGTCAAATGGTCGCTTTATCTAATAGATAAATCACCCCAAAAGCCTGAAGAACTGACATTTCGGGAACTACAGTCATGATTGCCGTCACGGTATTATTGTTCTTCGCTCTGGGAACCACGGGTTCTTGTCAGGTAAGGTTTTTGTTAATGATTATTTATGCACAATTTTATCTTCTTCAATTTTTTCGCAATGAAATAACAAATTACACGCATGAATATGTGTAAAAAAGAAGAGTAACACAAAGATTCATTTCACAAATAAATAAACTATTACTCAATATTACCTTTTCGTGAAATAGCAAATGCAAGCAGCAACTCCTCGCAAGAAACAATGTCAATACAACCATGCTAAATGGACACGAAGAGCTATCACACTCGGTTTAGTCTTTTGTAGTTTTGAAACTTTTATTGAGATGTCATTCAAGTCGCATTTCTTCGGTCACTAACTGTCCATTGGCAGTACAAGGCAACCTTCATTAGCAAACCAAGGCCACAGTTCTTCGAAAATATTACCAACAAAAACATCTGTTCATCAATCTTTCATGGCCCCACTAAGCTGCATGCATTATGGGTCGACTGTGGACACGTGACTTTTGAAATCGGAATTAGTTTCACGGAGTTTACAGTTTAACTTTTGGCACACGAGCAAAATTTTGCAAGCAACATACAGATAAAAGAAGGTTTATTTTAACAATTTACTCCTTTGAGGTCTCAAATTCGACTGCTGTAGCTTGTATTTTGATATTTTTTGTATTTGACGGAGTCTCCGTTTCGACTCGAAATGAACAACCCATCAATCGAGGAACATTTCGGAAACTCTCCACTTCTGATTTAATTCGCGGGCTTGAGTGCCACTTGCTAACTGTTACTTTTTGCGATTCTGGTGAGCGCCACATATTGAAGCGGGTATAACCTCCCTTCCGTCACAAACGATCTTTTGATGTAGACCACGTACATGTACTTGTCGTTGGGAAATAGGTCTCAGATCTTTCCTTAGTGAAAACAGATGTTACACGTATGTCTAGGCTTGGAAAGAACTAACTGTTCACGTCGCGTCAGGTTCTACAAGTGCACTTGTCCCATTTTAGTTTATTCGCCGAGCGTTGTGCCGTCTAGCAATAATGAACTGTCACGTCTTTGCAAGATCAAAAACCTCTTCTATATCCTCTGAGTAGGGAATAAGTTGAGATCATTTTTAAAGCAGTAACTTCTTTCTTTGACGGATCGTGGTTTTGTGAGCACTAAACAGAATACGAAAATATACTTTTTTTAGTTTCGAAGTTATGGCAATCAGAGTGAAAAGCACCATACTTAAAAAAACAGTCACATTACTAACGTTTCGCTCTTATTTCCTGGCAAACAGGTCGTGTCCTTATGAATGAACATAAGGACTTTACAAATTCGTTTCACGGAGTAATAGGTTAATATTGAAAAGTGCGTTTGAAGAATTGCAAGTCTTGGTACACGTAAGGAATTGTTCTATTACCTTGTTATGAAGGCAACGATCGTGCACCCTTGGTTAGACAAAGGTTCATACATGTATGATTCGCCAGCTAAAGTTTTCGAAGAAAAATACACCTTTCGTAACCTTTGGCAATCGTTAGGAAGACTCGGTCAGTACTATTGCTACATTCTAACAATCCGCAAAATACGCAGTCTTGTAAGTACTTTTTGTCAAATTATGAGCCGTATAAACACTGGCTTAACTCGTTTGTTTCCTCAACAGAACTCAAACAGTCTCACCGATGCAAACACTGGCTTTGCTCTTGACGCCTACCGACGGCTGACCACTACGGGCGGTAATGTATTCTTCTCCCCTTTGAGCCTTTCAATCATTATGGGGATGCTCTACGAGGGTTCAAACGGAACAACTCGTTCTCAGTTGCAAGCGGTTGCCGGTTTTGATCGCGTTAACGATGTCGCTGCAGAATTTCGTGAACTCAGTTCTATTCTTAACACACCGAGTAAAAACTACGACTTGGAGGCGGCTAATCGGGTGTACGCGAGGAAAAACTATGGATTCAACAAGAACTACTTAAAAACAGTACAAAACCAATACCAGTCCGACATCATTGCTAGCGACTTCCAGTTCAACGCAGAAATGGTTCGACAGCAGATCAATAGATGGGTTGAAAACAAAACTAAAGACAAGATTAGGAACTTGATTCCACAAAATGCCCTAAAACCCGAGACTGCAATGGTTTTGGTCAACGCAATTTACTTCAAAGGGGACTGGGATAAGAAATTTAAAGCAGCATCAACAAAACCGAACGCGTTTTATCTGTCAGCAAAGAAGACGATAAACACTCCCATGATGTACCAGAGGTCAAAATTCAGAGTGTTCAATAGTCAAAGAAACGGTTATCGTGTATTGGAGATGCCCTATAAAGGCAACGATTTGAGTATGTTAGTTGTCCTGCCAAAGGAAATTGATGGTTTGGCCAAAGTCGAAAAGTTGTTGACACATGACGAACTTTCTAATGTTCACAACAGTATGCGATATTCTCCTCAACTCGATGTTATGGTCACCATGCCGAAATTTAAGATTGATGTGAAATACAAAATGAAAGATCACCTTAAAGCAATGGGAATAGGTGACCTCTTCAAGCCCCGTGCCTGCGACCTGTCCGGCATTGACGGCACACGTGACCTTTACGTTTCTGAGATGTTCCACCAGGCTTTTGTTGACGTCAACGAAGAGGGCAGTGAAGCGGCGGCCGCCACCGGAAGCATCATTGCTGTCATAACATCAGTGGTAGTCCGCCCAACATTCCCCATAGAGTTTAAAGCAGACCACCCTTTCCTGTTTTACATCCGGGATAACAAATCTGGTTCTGTGCTCTTTATGGGTAGATATTCTCAACCATGATTAAATTTTCAAATACACCTGTATAATTTCAATGTCGATTGTCATGCTAGAGAAATGAATACACCATTATAGTGTGTCGATACCGTATATAGTGATATAGTACCAAGCAGTCTTTTATGTGCATTACGTAATCATCTTATAAACGAATGTGTTCACACTCAAACAAGGCCAACATGTACAAAATTCTAGTTGCTATTCAACGTGTTGATTTAGTATCTCACTGGCCGGCCACACGCTCTATAGACGGGATTTAAACCTGAAACTGTTAAAACGTTTTCTCCGATGTTTAAATGCTTCGGTGTCAGTCTTGTTTCCATGGATCTCTTGGGAAAAAAGCCATCAATTTCAAAATATAAAGGCGCGATTTTTAGTTAAACTGTCGCGCGACAAGGGCTCAGTTGATTCTTAAAGGCGAAGGCAACCTTTTTCCATGTCATTTTGAGCTAAAATAAGGTTGGTTGGTTATCCTAGACATATTTTTCACTTAATTACAGCTTTTCGTAATTTTATTAATTACTCGTCCGCTTTTCCGGAAGTGACGTTTTAGGAGGCAAGCGCTTCCCGCCAATTTCTTTTCACATAGTCTGACTGTGAGAGCTAGACCGGCAGCCCAGAGCACTTAGCATAGATGAACGAGGTACCAACATCTGACCACGGGAGCATTTAAAGTCCACCTCAGTATGTACAGAAATGGACGTCTGCCGTTGTCTGCACTCTGGGTGTGACCCTTGGGGGCCTTACAAAGACCCC
>NMRA01000661.1:159719-179049 GCA_002633005.1 Phoronis australis
AACAATCCCTAAATCCAACGCAGTTGAGTTCTCTACTAACCTATCTTGCCGCAGAATACTCGCCGATGGAAAGTGGTGGCGACAATTGGTGAAAAATAGCACAAAACAAAAGTAGAATAGAACAGATTCGCACAGTAAGCTCAACGCAAAACCAAGTGGCGGGAAGCGCTTGCCTCCTAAAACGTCACTTCCGGAAACTGAAAGCGGACGAGTAATTAATAAAATTACGAAAAGCTGTAATTAAGTGAAAAATATGTCTAGGATAACCAACCAACCTTATTTTAGCTCAAAATGACATGGAAAAAGGTTGCCTTCGCCTTTAAAATCGTTGAGCATTCTTGAAAGTACGTGACGTCATATTTGACCTCGTGCTTCTTCTCAAAGAGAGCCACGAAGAGTAAACATCAACCGAATTTTTGTATTGTGCTCTGGGGACAACAACATGCAGATTTCTCTTGAAATTGGGAGTAAATGGCATTGCTCATGAATTTGTAAGTAAACAGTGTGGATTCGTTTCGACAAAGAATCTTCATGCGGTCAATTCGGTAGACGCTGGCGGTCGGCAAAGCCAGATAAGAAATCACTTGGCCGAAAACATGCGACGCGAATATTGTGTTACAAATTGAAATGCATAGGCAAATAAGAAAAATGCGACTGCGCTTAAATTAACAATTGTTGACTATCTAGACCAAATAAGCATCAAGTTACCACGAAGTCTCACTCTTCAGTGTGGACAAATGTTAGTCATACACCTTTTACTCATTTGGGGGTAACTTATTAACATTTGGAATTGAAGATGTTAGCTTGATTTATTGAAGAATAACGGCATGCAAGACGATTGAAACTTCAAGAATCTAAAAGCTACTTTGCTTCACAAATAGTTAAAGCGCCGGGCGTTTAATTATAAACAGTGCTTTCTGGCAAAAACCCAAGTTTTGATTTAGGCCAATACCCTTATAAAGTTGGTTTTATATTTTTTCTTACACAGTTTGAAAGTGTTCTCCAAGCTGGCAGATCAATATTTCTTCTTGCTCATAAACTTTCCGGTCACAGCGTAACCTGAAACTTGGAAGGAGTTTAATCTGAAGAAATATTGAACGTTTGAAACCCTGAAATCACCGTCAGTTTGACTAAGGACAACACGAGACTCGGTATTGGCCTAAATTAAAAGCCGATCTTTATTATGAAAGGCGGATTTAATGCCGCTTCAAAGTTACTTTTTTCTTTTGAAGTATCAGAGACCTTTTGAAACTTCTCCGAGTCACACAACGCGTATTTTCATGAACTCCATTACGTCTAAAATTCATTTTGACGATGACCAGTTGACAACGCGGTCATTTTCTCATGAAGCATTTTAGTGTACGGCCTAGGCTCCCTAACAAGCCTCTGACACATGGCACTGTTTTTTCCAGCTTCAGATAGGACGAATCCGTAGGCATTGAGATCACTCGGCCTCGCTTCGTCTTGGGACGAGTGTCTCATCTCACCCCCAAGCAGTTCGCGCTCGAGACAAAACTGTGCCCAATTTTCCCGCACTCGTTGAAATTCATCCCGTTCCTGCTCAAGCCGCTCGTGTCCGAATTCCTTTATTCTCAACAGAAAATTACGAAGAAAATGGCTGTATAAAATTACATCTCCACGGTTCCATTTGCTTATGGCAACTTTGGTTTCGGTCTCCATGTTGTAATGTACATTCTCTGTGCGGACATTATGGCTAAAATATACTATGTCTTCCATCTTCCAACCAAACTTGTGTTTCAGGAGTATTAAGGATTCATCCATATAGTCAGCTATCATAACCAAATCGAAGTCATTTTCAATTTCTTGTATTTTCTTCTGAATGGTGTCCATGTCATTCAACTGGGGAACTGCCACGCCGAAATCGAATAACATTGGATTTTTTGTGCTCACGCCACAGTGCGGAATTCTGGAGTAGGCGTATTGGGGATTTCTCAAAAATTCTTCCAGTGGGTTTGCAACAAGAGGACCAAAGCCGAAGCACTTGGCGAAATCATAGTACTGGAACGCCGACTCGAACGTCTGCACCGGATTCCGAAGTATAGTTACGAATCGACTGGAGATGGGCATCAGCGCATGGAGTTCATCGCCGGCGTATTTAGACATGGAATGGCATAGAATGTCAAAGTGACGACCTGGCACTGGAAGAACCTTTCTTTCATTAAAAACGTAAAACTCCGTGCCTACTTTCGGTAGTGCAAACACAAGGTTGTGGGTGTCACCATATCGCATAAGAACATTTTGAATCGTCGAACCTCCTGTGCGATGGGTTTTGAAGAACACCACTTGCCTGGTGACCCCTCTGTGTCCTCTCGCGCCATCACGCTGAACGTGCTCTGGCAAGATCCAATTCAAAAGTTTCTGCTGTCCTTTGCCCTTCTCGCCACTATCAACGTCTTCTGAGCCCCAGTGAAACTCCTGTTTGATTTTTTCAGTCTCTAAACTCGAAAGTTTGCTGTTCTCGGTGAGTTGGTGTTTGGAAGCACTTTTCATTTTCTTCTTGAAAGCCTCGAATGCCTTTAACTCTTTCTTAACCTGTTCGTCTTCAACAAACCCATCATTTTGAACCGATTCAGCGTCCTTAATATTTTTTTCTTTTGATATATTCGAAGCTTCTTCTTCTTCTTCTTTTTCACTGTCTGCACTTTCCTCTACATTGTTGACAACTTTCTCTGTGCCAATATTTTCCAATTCAGATGTCTTTCCCTGGTTTTGGCCATGTTCCAGTATGGTGGACACCAAATCCTTCTCTGTCTTTGAGTAACTAATTTTGTATAGCCTGAAAATGACTATAAGCAGAGCTACAACACCGAAACAGGCCGCTGTGCTAACCACCTTTCGACTTCTTCCCATCTTTATAAGATGTATTTATAAAGTGTCTAGCAGCAGTCAGTGTTATTCCTAAAACCACCTGTTTTGCCCGGGGGGTGACATGCCGAATCTTGGAAACGCATGGTTAGATACTAGCATCCGAAGTGTAGAACGCTTACCTGTAGAATGAAGTGTGGAGAAGAAATCTTATTGGTAAAGATTAATATTTAACAAAGTAAATGAAATTTAGTATTTCATGTTAACAAATTGTGTATTCCAGTGAAATGTAGGCTACGCTCCCTCGTTGTCATCAGGACCAATCCTTAATTTCCTCACGGCAGCTAGATCGAGGATATCAGGTGGTTTAATAAGCAATATATGTTTCAGTTAAAATTGTGCAGCTGTATTGGTCGTCGAGAGCCCGCATTGATCTCAACATTTGGGTTTTGTTGAGTGATAGACGTTGGTGTTTTGGCGTTTAAAACCCAGTCTACGCAGCTCCACCTCTTTGTTACGCAGGGTGTACAACTGAAAATGGAGACGTTACACTGGAGCGAAGACCCCTAAAATCATACACACAGTCAAATCATACAAATCTCAAAATGACTTCACATTTTACTACTACCTCAAGTGCAACATTTTAATTATCGAGTCCGAGACTGAGTTCGGGGTATTAGCCCACGCATATCGACCAGGATATTGTCAGTAAGCGACCCCTGTGTACTAAGTTAGTTGCATTTGAATACGAAAATAAATGTGAAAAATGGAAATGGTGCAAAAAAGCCGAGCCTTTTGTCACGTATGTTTTTATGCAAATAGTTTGCAAGATCTCATCGACTGTTTCATATGATTGAGTCCATTTAGTGTACAGACATACAAGCCATGTATATTTTGAGTACAAGCATTACGATAGGACCGTTTTCTAAGTAACCATTGAAATCTGTGTAGATTACAAACTCAGTAAAGCTGTTTTTTCATTGGCGGAAAATAAAACGTGCAAATTTGAGTTTTTAAATTTGAGCAAAATCACAATTGCCTTACATTACAGCGTTCTGTCGTTCAGTTACTTTTCCAGACGTGAGGAGTGCTGAACGTGCGATAACATCTGGCTCTTTCGTTAACTGCCTAGCTCAATCATTTCTCCCGTACGATAACAAGCAGGCCAATTATCTCCCAGGTTTCAAAGGAAATGTATGGTGGTTGCACGCTATTACCGAACGCGTATGAACACAGTCAAACCCAATGCGTTGGTAATCCATTTGGGCAGAATAGATTGTCTTAATTTCTGTTGGGCGATTTTGGTGATTCAAAACGGAACATGATCGGCATTTGACGAGGAATTCAGAAATGCTATTGGTTTAAGCTAAAATATGTTATTACTTAACTTTCATTTTTATCAGCCCAGCCCAGTCAGGCTAGATACGATCTGATCGGAGATTAGAGCAATTATCGAACAAAAGAGCACAGGCCCTCCAACCATAAATGCCAGAATGGCGTTAATCAGTCGTGTAAGATATTGGCTACGGGGGTAAACTTCCCAACTTGTTGTTGGGCTATAGAATCGAACAAGTTGGGAGCAACGGGATGTCGCCGTCATGTAAGTTTAGTGTTCTTAAGAGGATTTGCAATCACCGACAAAAGACTGTAGATTACGTGTGCAGATATTAGGTGTTTTGACTTTAAGTTCGACCGTTTCATGTCTCTTCGTCACTTTCTATGAAACTTCCTTTTTGACTGATTTGACAAATGGACAAGTTGTTAGCAAACATCGGCCATGGAGATCATCCGGTGAGTCTGTAAGCATCAGACTACACGGTCACACTGGTACTATCGGCAGCTGCCGGCCACTACTCCGAATGTTCACTACTTCGATGGTTCACTACTTTGAAAATTTTAGAAATTCAGATTCGTGGAAAATTTATATTTTTGCGTCTAAAAATACACGATACTTCAGTTAGTAGGCGCACGTGGTGTAGTTATACCTAAAACAACGCCCAGCTACTGTACTAATACGGTACTTTGTTTCGGTTTCCAGGGCAGGCGACATTGAGCTCCAAAACGAGTCATGAATATGGAAAATAAGTACCAACTTTCCTTCTTAAACATAGACGGGGGGGGGACTATAGCCCCACTTTTTCAGTGCTGCCTCGCCTACGGTCTATGGGCGGTGCACCACAGGGTCCCACTTTTTAGTGCTGCGCCGCCCATGTTAAAGGAATACGAAACATGAACACTGATGAATTATCAACCACGATGCATTCCCCAAATTTATGTTAAGACCGGATCACGGCTAGACAGCGCTACTGAAAGGTTTACGCGTTGCTCCTCAACCCCACCCACGACACTGGAACAACGCGCACGGCTGGGTCGAAACAAAACTTGAAGTAGGCTTCCCGGTTTCCCTATCAACCTTCACTCAGTCGAAGAGTCCCATAATTCTTCTCCACTAAAGCCACCAGTTCGTCACTACAGCACTGAAATAAAATATTACCATGACCCTTATATGTTGTCCTTGTCTGAGAATGACCCAATTTGTACATAATGCAATCAATTTTTAGAGCTATTTCACTCGAATAGCGCACACCTTTTAAGTGGTTACTAAATGGACTATACAATACTACTTGCATGCCAGCTCCGCTTCAGCAGACGTTTGGTGAACTATCAAAGTAATGAACCTGGCTTTGGAACAAGTCAGTGTACACTCGGAGTAGTGAACCCTCGAAATAGTGAACCTTCGGAGTAGAGAACCTTCGGGGGTAGTGAACCGGCTTCTTAGTGGCATGTAACCGGCCCGACACAGGCTGTTGCTTGAGCGACAATATGTGTCGAGTGCGACAGTTTGTCGTCGCCATCGACATATATTGTCTGCCGGGCGATACTATGCGTCAGTCAGCGTTCAATTGGTGGTGTGGCCAAAATGATTAATTGTTGTGCAGTGTTGTTCAGGACACAATGCATCTTTTAGCATCATATTGTAACAACACAAACGTGAAAGCGCGCGTTCCAAACATGCGCAAAAACATTCCGTACTCAACACCTCGTTTTCTGGCATTATGCAATTATGGCGGAGTCTTGAATTCTACAAGGATTCTGACTGTAGATCCGTGTCCGTACGACTCATTTGTTGAACGGGCATTTCATACCAAAGCATGTTGCTCTCGGTACGACATCGAAACAGAAGGGAAGAGTAAAGCATCTAAGCAGAATAAAAGCGCCGTCGTGTTGCATTCAAACCATGTTTTTGGACAGTTTCCCGTTCCCGCCCGTTCCCATCTTGGAAGTTCTGAGGACGAGCTTGATGTGACAATGCCACACAAGAGGAAATGGTAAGATGACAAAAAAAAAACAAAAAAAAAACAAGAACGCGAGATCCGAATAACAACTTTTATTTCCTGGAATGTTCAGTTTTTGACAACGCTAAAATCGATATTGCATACGACAATGGTTGGACATTAACAACGTTACTAAACTACCAGGGCACTTCCTGCTAAATATTCTGATAATTGCAATCGCTGCATGAAAACACACGCCAGTTTAGCTATTCACGAAAAATCCACTGCAGTTAACCTTTTTACAGCAAGAGCAACTTAACGAAAATTAATCAAACTGAATTGACTTGAAACAACAACACAATAATTATAGAAGTTAGTATAAATAAAACAGATCTGGCTCCTTTACATTATAATTATACAATTACTTTTAATTCTATACAGTTTACACAATATAAACAGCCCCAGGGCGTAATAAAGTACGAAAAACGCAAGCGGGATTACTGAAGATCAAACACAAAAATCCGCCAGGATCCATTCAGCAAAGCAAAACGGTCAAAGAAGCTCGAAGGCAGGATTCCGCTGCTGATTACTACAGTGCGCCACACAGCGACGTGAAGACATTACTTGAATTCCTTTCTTCTTTTGCCCCGAATTTAATGATTCGTCTTCAGGCAAAAGTTTACATTTACAGCCAATAGAAACAGACCCAAACAAAATACCGGTTGGAATAAGAGGGCAGGAAAAAAGGGAAAAACAAGACAAATTGGTATCAAGCTAATATACAGTTATCAATCAAATTACGACTGAAACCAGTGTAGACCTAATGGACAGAAAATTTACTTCAGCTTAGTTCGGTGATAAGTGTTTAATTTTAAAGACATTTTTGACAAGAAAGGACATTATACAATTCCTCTTCATACCGCAAAATATATTCGAAGAACTGAGACTTACATGCAGAGCATAAGGTAACAAAGACAGTCCTATCGCACTTGCACTGTTTATGGTGCATTGAACACGGTTTTAGTAACACGACTATAACCTTGGGACACCCCGATTCACACAATGCCGAGTGACGAAGGCCTTCATTTAATTTTGAAACAAGTCACAGAAACCGAGTCACGAAAACGAAGCAACAGTTCTCGTGTTCTATGATTATACTGTGTGGTCGGAATAGGCGTGTTATTTTTTGGTTTAATTAACGGCTTCACCGACATGCCGAAGCAGTGCTCAATATAGAAAGCATCCAGCAAACTTAAACTTGAGGTAGATGAAATTTGACTAAAAATAAGAACCAGCGTTTTATAATTCCGAAAGTGGAGCTGTCATTACGGCAAATATTCTGCAGTTTCGAACAACCTCTGATTTAAGGCATAGAAACAAATTAAAACATTTTCCATTTAATACACTTTCTTAACAAAAATATTTTCACAATTACAGGCAACAACGTGTCATGTTTTTTATTTAAATTCTACCATCAACACTACTTGTTAAAAAAATAATATTTCAGTTTTCCGAAATAGATTCTATCATTCACTTTTGTTTGCACAGCAACTAAGAACCAGCGGACGACAAAGCGTTCACACACCAACACAATAGAATGTAATAAAAAAGGTGGCGTGGCTGACGCAAATCAATCGCTAACAGCACTAATGAAAAAATGTATTGTTTTTTTAAATTAAGCAAACGGACATTATGCAGTCATACGGTGATCAACCAGTCTTCACATGATACTTCAGGGTTATGTTTATTTCAGTAGGTAAGGTAAGTTTAAAGCCTAACTTCAACGGAATTTTGTTACTTTAGGTTTATTGGGTTAACCAAGTAGTTATAGCAAAGCCTAGCAAAATCAGAAAACGCGAGTTTAATCGCGCAAGTGTAGGCCCGTCAAAAGATAGGTGAAGCTGCCTTTTCGTGCCATATTGTGTCACCGTGAACTCCCAGGGCAAACGATAAAAGGCCGATAACAGTTGCATTGAATAGGAGTCTGAATAAAACACCATGCACCTGGTGTTAAGGAACTTTTGATTGCAACCACACACAGCTATTAACGCAGTGTCAGTCTTCCTTACTACGACTGGAAATAATTTCCAGATTTGAGAAGAGCTGAGAGGTCACTTTTGCTTCAGAACTGGTCAATTAAGTTGCTTGCATCATGGCGGGTTGGTTTCAGTGACTAAGGTAGCTATGGCCATACGGGAATTCTAGGCGATTTATCACAACCAATTTCAATTAAAACAAACCCTAAGAATGCAAAGACATTGCTTTGGAAGGGGAAATGCTGCTGTAAACTAGATGATTTTAACACCAGAACATGACTTGTAGAGACAATAAAGCAGTATCCAAGTCACGAGCAATAACAAATTTTCAGTACCTTCCAGAAATCACATCCAGTCTGAACACAAACACATCAAGACTTGTGTTGCAGTTATAATTGGTCTACAAAATGACGAATTGTTATGTATAGATGATTTTTTGAACTCCAATAACTTAAGGCATGCTTTGCGATATAACACAAAATATACCTTGCAACATAACACACAACATGCCTTGCGAAATGACGCAGTATGTCTTGCTGAATGAGGGTTTTTAAGTCTATCACATGAAAATTTCCTTGACGTTAGCTTATTCCAAGAGATTTTTAATAGTGCCAAGGTTTTTCGGAGCACGGAGAACATTTTTTTTGTCATTTCCTTAGTTTTCAGGTTTTCATGAGCGGTAGCACTGAACTGCGGCAACTCCCCTCAGAGATTCTACTAGTATTACAGATCATTAAAATTGAAGTGACTGACGTTTCACCCCTTAAATCTTGTCCATACACAGCCCACTCTAGAACAACTTGCACTAGGGCAGCATACCCCACTTAGAAGAGCAGCGTTCACATGCACACATATCCAATAACTAAGGTAAGGTAAAAGTTGTCGCTCTGTGCGCGACAATGAACACCTAATGCAAATACGGTATCAAGAGAAAACCCGTCTGTAGCGCAGTTGGTAATTACTTCTGCCTTGCCCCAAGTTTGCGGCCACACAAGTTTGCAGCACAAGTTACCGTAGAACGAGATATCCCACCTTGACAAGGTGAAGTAAGTTGTCACAAGTTCGGTAAGTTGTGTCCACACAGCGCTCAAACCTAGCGACAACTTGATCAAGGAGTACCTTGGTCTAGGGTAAGTCTACATCTGGACGACACTTAAACGGACGATGACTCCACTGTTCTGATAAGAGGGAGCATTTTGCAGCAGAATGACCAAACACAACAACGTATTTGTATGAACACTGCATTCCATAACCAGGAAAGTTCGTGTTAAAAGTAAAACAGCATTGCTAAGATACCAAAACGAATAACTGCGTGAAAGCCCTGCACTTCAACAATGTTACATTACAACTTATAAAAGAAAGGATGAAATCCTTTATGGGAATGCACCATGTCATCTGACACCACTGAGCACAAGCATGGGATATATTCAGCTGAAAAAACCTTAGTCATGAAAAAACATGTTATAACAGGTCACCTCATATACAACAAGTAAATAAACGTGACAAATAAATGCGAGGGAATGTAGTGATAGACTGCACGCCAGCGCCGCCTTCAGGCTCTGCTCTCACTGTCCATGGACACCGCGTACTTCTCGCCAGACTCGTCAGGGTTCTTCTTCCAAAACTTAATGCGTTTAGCCACTTCTCTTGGACGGTTCTGAAAAAAGATGATGCAATAATACCGTATTGGTAGGTGAAACCAGCGAAAGTTCGTGAGATCTCCGGTATGTCTTTTGACTTGTTTGTGATGCACGGGGTACACAATTTTCAAAAATGACAAAATGCTGTTGAAGGCACCTATTCTGGGAGAGGTTAAGGTGAGAATTGAGACGGATATCACCCAACCAGCAATGAACAGGAGAAGGAAGGGGGGAAGGAGAGGAGCATTTGGACCTACTACTCTTGAGCTGACCACAACATTAAAGTTAAGCCCATACTGGAGATGCGTAATCTTGGCTTCTTGTAGTTAGAGAGTGTCCACAAACAGGCATGCACTCTTAACCACACGGCGCACCACAATGACCAAAAACCAACAAAAATGGGGACAAAGGTGACATCTAGCAACTGCTATGCCAATTCCGAGACACAGTCAAATCCCTGCCATGACCTGTTCTGGCAAGAGACATCTTTCGCAATAAAACAGTCAGACCTTTACCACTACGACACCTCAGCTGGTTTCATGAAACATCACTGACTGCATGCTCTAGTAAGCAGATACAGTAAGTGAACTACTGCTAATTGCACACAGCTTTTAGTGCTCCATATCACTAACGTAATACATGCGATTGTTGACTGGCACAGTAAATGACAAGAATCAGAGGACTTCACCAGATATTTTGGACATCGATTTGTTATAAGAACAGCACAGCCTTGAAACTTGCAAGATTGGTACTACGGTATATTTGTCAGTACAAAACTAATTCTTAACCCAGAAAAGTCTTCCCCAGTCATTGACAAGGGGAATTAACACAAGAAATGACAACGTGGCTAAGCTGTTCACAGAATTAACCGTCATGACCCGGAAACAATATTTTGTCCGATTACTTTTGACTTGCGCTGTACCAATCTGTAAGGGATGCCCTGTTCAACTAAACCAGGCCATATCTTTTTCACATAGATTTTACTCAATTGCTACTCTTCACGCCTAAAGCCACAACTGTTAAAAACTCAAGCTCCTGGTTTTAGTTGCCGATGGCCAGTCCCGCTGAATGCCATGCATAAACACAGTCAGAATAATAGTGATCCTATACACAGGGTTATTTCAACTAGTGAGTGACCTTGACACCTGGTTATAGCTTTCACAACAGAAAATTCAAACTCAACTTGAATTTCAAAATTCATGTACCAAACGTCAATGTCTATACTGTGGGGAGTTCGAAATAAACACATCGAACTGGTACGAAAAGCCCAAAATGACCCAATTTGCTTTAGAAATGACTAATCTCCTAATACTTCAAACTTGTTGCACAGGGTTTTAAACTCGACGCAAGTGATCCAAACTCATCACAGCAAAATTCAAACTTGACGCACAGATGAGACAAAACAAGTTGTCATGGAAAACGTATTAACTGCTGTCTAAACCACCCTCACAGGGGGTTAACCTGCTACTGTTACAAATTTCGCGGTTGAATTTAAAAGTTATAACCGCCTTGGTGTGGACAGGACAAAAAAGTACCAAGCTCCAAAACATCAAACCACAAAACAGTTCATTGTACGCACACAGATCTCACACGTCGGCACATACCCTGATCAGCCATTGGCCAGAACGGGATTCTGGGTTGCGATAGGCGTACACGATCCAGCCTATGAAGGCCACGATCAACATGAGCAGAACGATGACCCCAAATATGACACCAGTCACGACGCCTGCATCTGTTCAGGGAGAGATATAAAGAAGCGTGAAACACATTATAGAGACTCACAATTTTACACTGACTGCTTATTAAATGAATGCAGTACAAAAACTATTCGTCCCCACAGGTAAAGTACAACGCGACTCAAGTTTCGGAATAGCCATCTTGCAAAAATTAAAATTGGTACCATGAAGCCAATTTTCTGAACTATTGCAATTGATTGCCAAACACTATTCGGGTGCACTTGAAATGACTTTTTTCTAATCGAGAGGATAACTTAACTTCGCACAGTACGCAAGTCAATGAACTGCTTGCTTACCGGGAATTCCTGTCCCAGAACACCAAGCAAATTACAGACATTTGTATCAACTAACATATCACGGCCTTGGGGGTGGGTGGTTAATCGATGACGGGCACTCAAAAATGAAAATTTCACAGGTGGGCAATAGACCCAAGGTGAACGCTAATTCAGACAAATGCCATCTCTGTCCCAAACTGAACTAGTTTTGTCAAACATTGCGCAGCCTGCTTCTTCCCAGTTACATCATGAAGCAACCGGCTTACAGTCACTCAAAACAACTTTTTCATACTACTATGAACAGATGCCCTCCAAACTTTTTTTAAAGTCCAGCAAGGAAGAGGGCTATTTACCAACTGTCACAAGCACAACAGAGAAGTGTGCATAGCCTGACATTTATTGACAGTTTCATATCACATGCACAATGCAAAAGGCAAGCATAATGCTCTCGCAGTATACCAACCGGCTCATGTCAATACTCTGTAAGCAAAAAACTGAAGATGTGCAAAGTATACCGTTTCCCAACTGTCTTTCATCAACAAGTACAAAGCTGAAGGTGTGCAAAATATACCATTTGCCGACCGTCTCGTCAACAAACACAAAACTAAAGGCGTGCAATGTATACCATTTCCCGACCATCGCTCGTCAACAAGTACAAAATTGAGGGTGTGCAAAGCATACAACTATTTATCGACCACCGTTCATCAACAAGTACAAAACTGAGGGTGTGCAAAATATACCATTTACCCACCATTTCTCACTAACAAACACAAAACTGAAGACGTGCAAAGTATCCCATTTCCCGACCGTTGCTCGTCAACAAGTACAAAACTGAGGATTTGCTAAGTATACAATTTACTGACCGTCGCTCGCTAACAAGCACAAGGCCGAGGGTATGCATATTATTTTTACGTCAGGATAGTGAAGATTGAATTCTGTAAAGAACTTGAGACGTTTGAAGGGGAGCACACTTTCAGAATCACGTCTTACTAACAGCAGTCGTTACTTTCTTTTCAGTCACGTGAATTAACAGGCAGACAGACAGGCAGGCAGACAGCTACAAAGGGAGGAACAGACACCATGCTGGTATAAGACGATCACCCTGTTACAACACATGCATACTTCCCACCAACATACATATGAAGTGATCACCGTAAGATAGCAGTTCATCTTGGAAAACTCGCACCCTACTATTTCTTAATATTGCCTGCGCCAAAAATTTTTCCTGTTTGAAAAAAACGTCTCAATCCGACTGTCCGAACAAGAGGCAGCGAAATTTCAAAATTTAGACATCCCATTGATCGACTTATGATCCCACTGTGACTCTAGTACAAGTGCACAGACTGGACTTCTGGTTACACAGCGACCCTAAGCACTAAATACAATGGAGTGAGATGCATCAACAGACAGGGCCAAAAAGTCACCAAGCGCTGGAACACTACAGTTGCCTTACCTAGTCTACATACTGGCATGGTCATGGAATCTAGTTCATGACCATGATTAAACATTGCATTCAAATGAAGACTTTTGAAACAATGGTCTGCACTTCGTGAACCTTTCAGGAACTTACACACAGCATACACATCTATACAGCACACAACAAACTAAAAGCAACAGCTGTTCAAAGTCTTGTTAGTTAGTACTAACAAACTGACCCATTGTTCTCTTCCCAAACACAATTGTCTGTGAAATCCCATCTCTAGGCTAAAAGCAGCCATTGACACGAAAACAAAATGGCCATGTTTTTCACAATGAAATAAAGATCAACCAGTCTTAAAGTGACTTGTATTAAAAGGTATTTAACAAGCACAATTTATTTGTCACAGTTTTGTAACAAAACTCAGCTCTTGCGGACTTACATCATATTTAGATAAGATGAAAATTGGAATGTGCAAATGAAAGAGCAGAGATTTATGGGTAGTACAATTTCTTTTCACCACCTCTTGACTGTAATGAATAAACCATTTCCCATAACTTCATGCACACAAGATATTGTACTCTAAAAAGTCAACTGTGTGTGGAGTGTATTATGTGAATCTGGACCTGTAAACTTTGATACATTATTCTTACAAGACTGTAAACTTTTTATTAACTGGTCTCTATAAACTGCAAAGATTAAAGCTCTTGACACACAGACAAAACATGTATCACCAGCGTCAGACACACTGTGAATCAAAATGGCCACCATTACCTTTGTTGTTGTTGCCAGAAAGTGGCACGTCACCTTTCACACGCTGGCCATTGGGAGAGTTCTCTGTTTGAAAGCCAAGCGGAACATAATTACAACAGGCATTAACAAGGGATAGTTTACCAGAATAACAATTCATCTCAAATACTTACCAATTGGAGCTGAAATCCCAATCGTTAGAGTAAATGTGTGGCCAATCTGAACAGCAATAGCAAACAACACCCTAACAGCAGAGGTGTAAAGTGATTGCGATTGATAAAAAAAAGCTCAGTGGCACTCCAAATAATATACATATCGCAAAGTTGTCATGGTGTCAGCAAATAAAATGGGCCAGAAATCCAATGTGCCAGAGGGGAACTACACTTGGCATGTGGCAACTCATAACTGAACGGCGAAATGACTGTAGGCAACTCGGCAACAAAACCACAACTTGATGAACCAGCAACAAAACCAAACCGCACGGAATGGAGACATTACAGAAACCCTAACTACACATAGTTACCAATGTCGTTACCATACGGTATAAGAAGAGTTAACAATGGCCGAAACATCGAGGTGGATGTCAGAAGTCGACCTTCTACATTAGTAACTGCTTGCATTTGGTGTGTAGACCGAGCTTCCACTGTCGACCCAATAGAGGTCCCTTCAGTGCTCTTGGATGACATCGGATGTGAGTCATCATCGCCTGGATCGGTCTGGCTTGACAATATTTTCATGACAGTGCTGGACATTGTGGAAGACAACCCAACTGATGCATTGTGGTTATGTTTGGGCTCATGAGACCACGGCGTCACCTGACTGATCAACCTTTGTGTGAATTCATTCCCAGTAGCTAACCGTGCCACATGTTTGGTAGTTTGGTCACTAACACTCGTACTTCGCTCACTTGCAAGTGACTGGACATAGCCACTAGTGCTTTTAGGTAAGCTCGTTGACTTGGGACCTAAATAAGGTTTACATTTTGTTCACAACTCATTACCTGAAATGCAGAATTACAAAAAGAAATTCATGTAATCTAGTCAGAATATCCGATATAACCGAAAATACAAACAAGCAGATCTCTACAGTTTTTGAAGCGGTCCCATACTGAAAGAGAGGCAAACTTAAGCCTTTCACCATAGGTCAACATGCACTTGCATTATTTTCAACAATGGCAATGACACATCAGTCAATTACCAGACCCAGTAACTAGTTTCTATGCAACACACGGAGGGACGGCTAATATGGAAGCTAATGAAATAACCAGTCTCTTAAAATGTGACATTATAGCCAGACCAAAAAGATACCAATTAACAAGAGCAGCACAAGGTGTTGACATGCAGCAACAACCCATTCCAGAAGTACATTTCTATGGGCACGTAGCTTCAAGTAAGGTACAAGGAAACCAACAACTTTACCGTAAGTCCTACCTGCAGTAGTTAGAAATGACAGAAAGTGTTGGTGCCTTCCTTGAGACAGGGACACCCAAACAAAGATAAGGGGTGTAAGGTAGTCAAATTGACAGGTGCTAGCTAGCACAGTCAAATTCCCGCAAGGTATCCCCATTGATTCTCTACCAGAATGGGTTTGATGAGGAATAACGTCCAAATTAAACTAAACTAAATGGACCATTAAGCAGTGCCATGGTAGTCCTATCTGTCCAAAAATATACCACTACATGTACACCCTCGTCCTAAACCTTCGATAGGTTTCAACTATAATTTAGAGACATTTTGGAATAATTTGTCAAAAATCAAAATGGCCAATAGGGAATACTACCGGTAATCAAATCCGTCTGCTCCGGGTACATTCCCAACAATACCTTATCGTCAATTTTCCAAGATCGCTTTTTGACAATATAATCCTAAAATGCTGTTGGCAAGGAATAACTTGTGAAAAACTTCACTGGCCACTACGAGGCGCTATGGTAGCCAAAACCAGCCAATCCATCCAAAACTGGACCCTTGACAGTGAACTTCAACATGCATACCCGAGTGAGGTTTTGAAAAACTTATTATTTATTTTTTGACAATAATGGACAGATAATGATGTTACAACATATTGTCAAAAACTGAAATGGCCACTATGGAGAAGTAGGGTGGTTGAATCTTTCCAGAAATCTGTTGATGACACATCCCCACCTTAGTTCAGAACCTCTGTGTCAGGTTGACATCCGTCTTCAGGATCTCCAAATATCATTCAGAAAATTGATACTTTTGACAAGGATAATAATCTTGTAGAAAGCTAAAATGTCCACTAGAGGGTGCTAGGGTAGTCAAATCAGTCTGCAGATTGCATGGTGCTGGTGCATTCTTATATACACCCATGTATCAAGTTTCGCTAATACCTGTTGAATCATTTCGATACTAAAATCTCGTCAAGACCAAAGTGCTGCAGCAGACAAAACCAGTCTGAAAATTAACTGGTGCTGGCGGATTGCTGTCACATACCATTGCATCAAATTTCATTCAAATCTTCCAATCAGTTCTCTAGATATACCATCCGGAAACACTCTCTCTCAAAAACATTGACAAGCCCCACCCCTCAGGGCCAGTAAACAGAGGAACTGAAAAGTGGATTGTACCATTCTAGCCATGCCCTACATCTGTGTGCCAAGTTTTATCATAATTCAACCAGTACCAGTGCTTTCCGAGATATTGAGCGAACATCCTCACAGGATGACGACAGTATGCAGCCCAAAATTATGATGAACAAGAGGGTCCAACAAAGGCTAAACTGCTAACACAATCAGGAACTCGGCACAAAACAGCGATGCGAAATGTTATTGAAGGAATGCCAGAGAGATTTTCAACTAACCATAACAATTAAAGCAAGTACATGAAAGACGGAGGAGTCAAAATGTCACCATGTGCAGACAAAAGCAATACTGATACTGAAAAATGGTCTTAACATTTCAATGGGTTCTGGCATTGTTGTAAATGTCCACAATTTCTCGAAATATTGTCCGACATGGAAGGGGTTCCACTCAACAAAAAATTCCCCTCTCAGAGGACACAGGCACCTTTTTCCACTCAGGTGATCGCGGGTCATGTATCCGAGGCGGGTCTGAGCTGGCCTTCCAAAACGAGAGAAATAAGCTCAGTATATACATGTAAGATGAGTAGACTTGTGGGCTTATACGCCAGAAAGCAAATAGTTAGGGTTGTGCTGAAAAAAACCCGACAGATACGCTAATTATTAATTCAGTGGCCAGAAACACTTAAACTATATCAAAAGATTAAAGAAAAACATATAAGTTAGCTGTAAGTCACACAGGTTAAATAAATCTGACTACTTTTCTAAACCACACAATTACTGAACAAACTGATCGACAGCAATCACCCGCTACGGCATTTCCTAAAAATTTCAAATAAAAACATACGCAACTGAAATTATTAAAATATTCCATTGTGATCGGCCACATAACTTCTGCATCCTCCAGTTCAGCTAATTTTAATAAATCTTTGAAGTGAGTTAAGCACAATTTTAATTTAAGGTTAAATTATAAAAATTTTGAAAATTATTTTGGTCTTGGCCTACTACAAATCTGCCGTGTCATCGGATCAATATAGTCTTTCCATTAAAGCTGTCGTAAGAGAGGCAACTCATGCAAAATATAAAATTTGCTTAAAGGTACAGAAACGCCACTTCTAATTATATTAATGACTTAAAAATCCTTTTGAAAAGGGATAAATCTTGTTGCACAGTGTCATTTTCACGACGTAACGGCTTTAATTATATTTCAAGATTGACCGATTTTCTAAGAGTCAGGAAATGTTTTTTTCCAGACTTCAAGTGACTCAAATAGTAAGCATTTTGACTTGTGCGCAAAATTTAAATTGATGCCCATAAGAACACGCAATCTGACCTTTTCAAATGCTCGCCCATTTCACAATCAGCATTACTCAGATGCGTTTCCCTAGATGGTGATTATGTTAGGATTGGGAAATGAACCTATTTAATCAGAATTTTCTTCTTAAATAAACACAAATTTGTAGTTTCACACCTACCTTCTACACTTGGGTTTACTTAACACCTAGCATGACGTCATTGTGACACTTGATGTTGCGAGCTATCATTTCACGCCACGATAACAAAAAACCAATGCAAATTAAATAATGTAATATCAGAAATAAAAAATATCAAAATTGATATAAACAAGTCAATGCTGCAAAACAATGATTTTGTTACATTTATTTTAGCAAATCCTGACCAATCCCTTAACAAAACGAGCCAAAATCCAGTTACATAGTACATAGCCTAGTTGACCTGACCACCACTCTAAAGAATTACCAAACAATACTCATCCAGTTCAAGGCTCATGTTCTGCTTAACACCAAATTCTTAAATTGCAAATTTACACGTTTAACACCAATGCCTACTGTATACAAACAATGCTCCATCGAAGGAGTCCTGTTTCGCATGAATCTTAGCTTCCAAAACGTACCCCACTTGCTTATTAACAGAAATTCCACCCGAATCCTGACTGGTGCAAGACTGCAAAGTCAATACAGCTGCCAGAGCGTTAACCCCATTGGCCATTCGTTTTCAAACACCAATACTCAATTAAATGCCCACCTCCTGACTTCTGAGTATAATAACGGCTTTAATCTGGATGAGTACTGTAGTCCATGCCTACCACCACCTTACAGTTGCATCCGTTACCCGACAACGCTACAAGATCTAGCTAACATCAAGTAGGGTCAAATGAATCAACTGAAGGGTCTACGCATTGTGAATACGAACTCTTGAGGGCAATTCAGTTTCCGTCACAGTTTTGAGGCTAACTTCTTGGCACTGACAAAAAATGCCAAACAAGAAGAATTCTAAATTTTTTACAAAAAGGTATGCAGCTAGATACTGGTAAAAACAGGGAGAAGCGTTTACAATGAAGTTATCATAAAATAAGGTGCACTTCCTGCAGTCTTCTAGTAGAAATTAGTTTGGCCAAATAACTGAACAATGTGACTGTTAAAATCACCGGCAACAATTGAATCATTATTTACAGGTACTACTGTCTTCAAACACTGGTACACGCTCAGGTGGGAGATTTTTTTCAAGACCAGTTTCCATAAAAACATATTTTTTGACAAAATTTGCTAAGCAATATATAGACAGTGTCTTTTTCAATCTGGCTCAAAGGGATGTTCATGGCCAGAAAATTAGTCTCATCCTCACCACAGAATCAAAGCCATAATTCCCACAATCGCAGTAGCCTAATCTGAGAGGGTTAAAACCCACTTGATAAACAGTAAGTATTTTCAGAGTATTGAACTGGCACTATCAGTGAATGCCAACAAACAATGGCGGGATTATCAAACATAATTTTATGGGTCTACAATCAATATGCTGATAGTTATTCAATACTTGGTTAC
>NMRA01000661.1:179076-219717 GCA_002633005.1 Phoronis australis
ACAAAAAACCAATGCAAATTAAATAATGTAATATCAGAAATAAAAAATATCAAAATTGATATAAACAAGTCAATGCTGCAAAACAATGATTTTGTTACATTTATTTTAGCAAATCCTGACCAATCCCTTAACAAAACGAGCCAAAATCCAGTTACATAGTACATAGACTAGTTGACCTGACCACCACTCTAAAGAATTACCAAACAATACTCATCCAGTTCAAGGCTCATGTTCTGCTTAACACCAAATTCTTAAATTGCAAATTTACACGTTTAACACCAATGCCTACTGTATACAAACAATGCTCCATCGAAGGAGTCCTGTTTCGCATGAATCTTAGCTTCCAAAACGTACCCCACTTGCTTATTAACAGAAATTCCACCCGAATCCTGACTGGTGCAAGACTGCAAAGTCAATACAGCTGCCAGAGCGTTAACCCCATTGGCCATTCGTTTTCAAACACCAATACTCAATTAAATGCCCACCTCCTGACTTCTGAGTATAATAACGGCTTTAATCTGGATGAGTACTGTAGTCCATGCCTACCACCACCTTACAGTTGCATCCGTTACCCGACAACGCTACAAGATCTAGCTAACATCAAGTAGGGTCAAATGAATCAACTGAAGGGTCTACGCATTGTGAATACGAACTCTTGAGGGCAATTCAGTTTCCGTCACAGTTTTGAGGCTAACTTCTTGGCACTGACAAAAAATGCCAAACAAGAAGAATTCTAAATTTTTTACAAAAAGGTATGCAGCTAGATACTGGTAAAAACAGGGAGAAGCGTTTACAATGAAGTTATCTTAAAATAAGGTGCACTTCCTGCAGTCTTCTAGTAGAAATTAGTTTGGCCAAATAACTGAACAATGTGACTGTTAAAATCACCGGCAACAATTGAATCATTATTTACAGGTACTACTGTCTTCAAACACTGGTACACACTCAGGTGGGAGATTTTTTTCAAGACCAGTTTCCATAAAAACATATTTTTTGACAAAATTTGCTAAGCAATATATAGACAGTGTCTTTTTCAATCTGGCTCAAAGGGATTTTCATGGCCAGAAAATTAGTCTCATCCTCACCACAGAATCAAAGCCATAATTCCCACAGTCGCAGTAGCCTAATCTGAGAGGGTTAAAACCCACTTGATAAACAGTAAGTATTTTCAGCGTATTGAACTGGCACTATCAGTGAATGCCAACAAACAATGGCGGGATTATCAAACATAATTTTATGGGTCTACAATCAATATGCTGATAGTTATTCAATACTTGGTTACCAAAGTATTATATACCTTAAAGTGCAAGTCTCAAGATTTTCTACAATGCATGAAACGACATTTAAATTTCCTAACAAAATCTTAAGGAAGGCTCTCTTAAACCTCCATAGTAAAGAGACAACCAACAAGACATTTTTTGAGAATCTCTCATGCATGCACCAGCGTCCTGCGCAATCCAACACGATTCCGCTCTCTTTTCACTTTGATACGGGGAGAATATTTTATCACTCATGAGACATTCCCTTACTTAAGGGAAGACACCCTTGTGCCAGACCTAAACCCTGTTGCTAACCACCTTGCAAAAAATTCTTACCATCAGTTATGAAAATAACTTCAAATACGAGTCGTGGATTTTCCTTGTTCTCTTGCTGCTCACCCACAATACACAGAATTTTTTGACAGCAGTAGTTAATTAAATATGGGTCATACATTGGCACTTTACAAATTTGAAGTAGTCCCAAAATTTTCTAAATTTACCGAGTCCCTGGGACTAAATGACGAATGGTCACCGACAGTGCAAATCCCACTCCCACGTATGTCAAGTGAGGTCGTACCAGTCGAAGGCAATTTCAAAGCCATAAAATATGACCAAGGCAACACTACGGCAAAAAAATCAACAAGCCAGAACAATATTTGAGAAATCCAGCCTCTATATCCTTTGTTGGCTATTGCTGAGAATGCTGAATTCACCTCAAAAACAACCGACATTCTAGTTTGAGCCATCTGATTCTTATTCAGAGTGAGACCAACCCACGCGTTCCAATTTTGCATAGTCCTGCCTACCTTGCATAACTCTCTGTCCAGCATAAGTTAGGAAAGCATTAAGGATATCTTGCAATGTGTCCCTCGACTTACTGTTAACTAGCAATGTGTATGCTGCGTTTCAAAGCACAGTCATGGTTCCCAGTATTTTCATTTTACAATAAAATTTCCTACATCCACAAGGTATTTTTTATCATCACAACAAAATAGGCTGAGGTGATTTTTGCTAAAAATGAAAAATGCAAATGATACTTGGCTCCAGGAATTCACGAGGTGATGTGATTTTCTAAATTATATAATGAAATTTTCCATTAGTGTTCTTTAAGTCTTCACGCTAAATATTCATTTTCCACAGCAACTCCTTCAGTCATTGCGCAGTTTTTTCCTAATGACTGGGAACCATGAATCACGTGTATGGCTTAAAGTTAAGATACCCTGCGTTATGTTCCTTCGTTTGCCTGCCAATGTTCCAGTAGTTTGCGAAACTCTGTAGGTCCCGGTCGTGGCATCTGTCAGAGTGACTACCCGCTGTGTACTGAAGTCTGCAGCAGTATTAGTTAAACCCATGTAGCGTATGACTCGAGTGTGATCTTCAGTATATAATTGGGTCGTATTGAAATGAAGACCTACTCTCTTTTACACATTTCTGTCGAGCAGTATTTGGGTAAGTCTTCATTAAATTAAATTTCATTTCATTAAAACATTATTGGTTATATGAGGGTGATAGTGTTTGCCAGGAGGTGAAAAAAGTTCCGTCTATCTCATTAGTACCATGATAATAGATGATGCAAGCAATTCAGGAGAAATAACTAAACTATTATACAACAATCATTGACAAAAGAGTGGCATTATCAAACCAATACTTTGACACCCAGTGTTACAGTGTCAGTCCTGTTATCAGACAGACTCCTCTAACATTAGTTTAATACCGTCTGATTAACTCATGAACTAAATGGAAACATGGGATTGCCCGCTTTGACAACTAAAAGCACAGCGTACGAAAACAGACCGACGCAATATTTTTATGTCCACCAGCGGGACAAAGTCAAGGTTCTCTGCGGGTGATTGTTATGATGCACTGACACAGTTAGACTGCACTGTACACAGTGGTCAAAGTCTACCTAACATGCAAAAACACCAACATCCGTGAAACCAATGAGCGCAATATGCACAGAGTAGAAACCCCTACAGAACTATACATGGTCACATCACATGACCTGGTCGCTGAACAGGGAGGAAAAAACCTTCAAAACACAGTCTGATTAGATTCTTGTATTCGAGTGGTGACCTTGATGGCTCAGTGGACCAGAGCACTTGCATGTATTGCAGAATGTCTCCCGGCTAGAGCCCAGGTCAGGGAAAAATTATCGTTGTTCCACGTATGGTTCCGCAGAGGCACAATCTACTATACGCATACAGAACCAGACCATGAAGGTCAATCACATAACAAACAACAAACTAAAGGTACATGTATACAACAAGCGCATAATGAATGTCATCTTTCAGTTAAACGGCAGCTGACTCCTTGAGACTACACAAAACTGATAAATCAGTCTAAGTATCTTGAGACTTGACCACAAATCTATGTCAGTGTAAATAAAGCGTGAAAGAATGACTTTTTAATAGATGAACATTTTGAACCTCAAATACGTGACTACCCAAAACTGACAAGCACTGTTCCAAGAACAAGCACGTTCTACGCAACACATATGCTCGTATTATTTTGTAACCAGCCATAACACGATTGCGAAATCAGATTATACACTCAGTTACAGTTATCTGAGCTGAGGGATGGAAACTGTGAAGTTGACATTCACTATGCACTTTAGTTACACTGTTACGAGTTCTAAGTACAGATTAGAGTTTCTGGTGGGAAAAGTTTACACTAATTGAGAAGAGACAGATGCACAAACTGACACACAATATACCTTCGATACGCAGGTCATTGCCATTAACTAATTTGACGTCTAAAAGGTCGATTTCTGCCCATGAGGAATAACAACAAATCAAGAATAAGTCACAGATCATCGGGAGGTTGGCTTGACCTGGTAAGCCATTTAAAGAGATGAACCTATACTCAAGCAATAAAAACAGCCATTTTGTAACAAGTGTAGAGAGGCACAAACGACCTCTTAACTTAGTGAAGAAAAAGTTAAAACTGGCTAAGCCCTACTTAACCAAGTGAACAGATGGCAAGTGCAAAGCTTTGGTCTCGAAAAAAGACAAAACAGAGCTACCAAGCAATGAGAACAGACTTAGCAAAAAGCCAGTAAGGTGAGAAACATGATAAAAATGGATAAAAACTACTTACCTTAGTTGGAAAATATAATTATACTTATTGAAATGATTCTGCTCTCATATTTTTGCCTAGTACATCGAAAAATTTTGAAAAGTCTGTGATCCGGAAGACAGTGCTGTTCACCGTAATGTAGAGGATATTCCGAGCTAACGAAGTCGAGGATATTAAGGATATTCATGGATTGAGACAAATTGAGACAGGATTAAATGTAATTTATCAAATAACGGTGGGTGGTTCTGACAAAAAAGAAATAGCTGTATACACGGAGAAATGCAGGACTTACACTGGGAAGAATGATGGAATACAAATACTACACAAAGTCATTCTCCACTCCAAGCACTTGTAACGGGACACAACGGCAACAGCCAATCAGATGTCTCCTTACATGCGAGCAGACCACAGCACCATCGCCTGATATTGCAGTCAATCATTGACACCAACAACACATCCATACAAGGGGTCAAGGGGTCAAGGGGTCAAAGCAAGCCTGCACAAGCAAAATGCAAAACCAACAACAAACACAGGAGACAGATCACACCCTAAGATGACTGTGGGGGAGGGGGAACGCACAATTACCTGAGCTCTTTGGCCTATCTTTTTGCGGAGATTTTGTTGGAGGCACATAACTGCAGTCTTGTTTGCTTGCCTATAGAAAGAAAGGTACAACGTGCATCAGACCGCTTGCAATTGTTTTTTATGGACACATAGGTTGTCAAGGAGCATTTGTTGATAATTCAACTTGTCCCATTTTGAAACCTTAAGCTTATTTAGGACTTTTTCAACAAATCTGTGTATTTAGTCGTAAATTTACAATTAATGTAAGTGCTATACACTTTTTTATAGAGCAAATAACGTAGAAAATAAATCCGAAACTAAAAGAGGCGAACCAGATCCTCTAAATTATACACTTGTTTGACGAAATGTAGAATAAATATACGTAAATAAAACCAAAAAATGTATCCATGAAAATTTCGGATTTAATAACATCCTTCGTCAACAGAAACAGAAATAAAGTAAAATCAAACACTATATGACACTTGACATGTGATATATGGCGTAATGAGCATGATACATTGTTGCTGAAAAAAGTAAATAAAGACTTGTTTATTATATCCTTTACTTTTTTCTGCAACGTGTCATGCTCATTACGCCATATATCAGATGTCAATTGTCATATAGTGTTTGATTTTACTTTATTTCTGTTTCTGTTGACGAAGGATGTCATTATATCTGAAAATTTCAGTGATCCAATTTTGTTGTTTTATTTAGTTACGTATATTTATAGAGCAAAGGTATACATTTAAATTTTCTAAAAAAACCTGTAGAATTGAAGTTTTAACTTTTTAAAATTGTGAATATTTGTGTCTTTTTAGTAAACTTTAGCAAAAAAGAAAGGCACATTCATAGCAAAACAACGAAATCAATAACATTATCATATTTTGTTTGATACAAATGTTCAAGCTAATTCTCAAAAACACTCACTGTTACAGTTTTCATTTGATGCAACTTTACATTTTTTCCACGAAGCTCATAAATCTCCTGTTTTTCGATAGCTCATCAAGCAAAAGTGCACACTTTGTAACAGTGTTTTAGAGAAAAATGCATAAATCCCAGTATCTGAAAGTTTCACGTGAATCTTGTCAGTCCTTTCCGAAACACGATGTTCTGAGGTTAGCCAAATGTCTGGGATCCCACGTAACCTTAAACAGTTCCCATACACGTGACAGTGACAGTAAGCAAACCCGTGCAAAATATGAAAATAAGAATTGATACACGCACGCGTACCTGCATGGGACATCCGCTGTTGATCCACTTCTGGCGCCCCCTATCCATGCCGTCGGAACATTGACCGAGCGAAGCACACCAACCGCATTTGAACTTGTCGTGTGTAAACTGCTGTGAAAGGCAGAGGCCGCAGTTGGCCAGGACATTACACGCTGCAAGTAGGCGCATGAAGTCAAAGTAAGCATCACGTTATATTGACGGAGAGAGATACCACCTTACGCATCAAAGCCTGGAGTGACCAATAACAAAAAAGAGGAAAATTTTCCAGGTGATATATCGTTCCACAAATAAATACTAGGCTTGTGTGATAGAAATATTTTTGGTGATAAATTATTTAACTGAAATAAACGTTTTTGCATGAACAAAGTCGAAATAATGACAAAAAAGAGACACAAAAATGGACATCAAATAAAAAGAGGAAATCAAAACCAAAAAAGAGAAAGTCCTCTCTTACAAGAGGAAAATTCCAAGCCCTGATGCATTAACATACTAGGAATTGCTGTAGGGTCTGTTACATGACAAGTCACTTGGGGCAGACATTTGGCATGACACTTCCAATTCACAGTTTCTAAAAAAGGGGTTTAGCCAATTGGTTATGAGAGCATCATCATTCAAAATTAAATTTATTGTCTCAGAAACCTGTCTAACAGTAATGAGTATATTCCCAGAAACTGTGCGCTTTTGCTCAAGGGAGATCTAATTATTTTCAGAAACTGTAGTGTGGAGTAGAAGACCAAATTTCTGACTTAAGTCTGCTGTTGGGTAACGTGTTGCAATTAGATAAACGAGGGAAAGTTCCACGACTACTTACTGGGTAAAGGCTCAATGATGACGGCGCTGCCTGTTCTGATGAGAGTTGTGTTGATCACCACCTTATGGTATTCATAGATTGTGCGACGTGTTATGGCTGAAGAGATAAACAACCAAGGGAGATAAAAAACAAGTGACTGCATTTCTGACAACCAAAACACAGCCTCGAAAGCATTTTCCAATGTTGACTATGGACTGTGGCATGAAACAAGTAATCAGTTTCTTAATGCATGAAATGTATGTTCATTAATTTTTTGATCACTCGCTCTGCAAGTTGCATAGAATTTTAAAAAACTCTCACAAATTCAAAGAAAATTAAAATAACCACAGCAGCAGTGGGATCTTTCAAACACAAATAGAATGATTTGAAAATGGGCATTTGCTGTTCTCTTCTTGAAAAAACCTTATCTCCCAAACTTCATCGAGACCCTTCATCAAACACCAGTGCCTCGATACTGGGACAAATGCAAACAAAGAAACAGGTACTCCAAACTGCCCACAAATCAATGTTGGCCTGCTTAGCGTCAATAGATTAATCACCTGCATCAAATTTTGTTTTTCAAACCGTTTGGCAGAAAGAATAAGACAGACATAAAAAAACAGGCTGATCAAAACACTGAAACTGCCACTGCAGGACACAAAATGCCTGGGTTGTGCGAAAATAGGCAGCTTTTGTCTACACGTGTCAAATTTCATAAACTTACAGCAAAGGACATCAAGGTAGTCCTAAAAGCAGACGCAAAAAGGAAAAATTACCTTAAAAAGCATAACAATATTGGGATCTGTCCAGCAGTTAACATAAGCTGTGTTCTTGTCAACTCAAAACATACATTACGAAATTTCATGACCATCCTTCGAGAACCTGGTACATAATATGTCAACAAAAACAAACTAAAATAGCCACTAGGTGGCATGCCCACATTCAGATCAGTCCTAAAACCAATGCCAGACCTGTTTTTGTTAACAGGAACTTATTGTTGAAATTTCAAGATGATCCTTCGCCACACTTGGCAGATATACAGAGCAGGTACAATAAAACTTAAACTCCCACCAGGGGACATAGAAGCATCCGGATCCTCAAGTAGAAAATATCATGTATCCCTTAAATTGAGAAGACACAAAAAAACAACCAAAATACTAATTTAAAAAGATCCACAAAGAGGAGCAGCAGTAGTCATCTGGGTCAGCCTACTTAGTGGTAGTGTCATCCCCATAATAGGAACACAGACATAAAATTTCAAAACTTTCCGGAGAATGACTTGGTAGGCATAAAGACGAAGAAGATACTAAGTGCACCACCACACCAAATGACCTCAAACTTGGTGAATGAAACCCATGAACACTAATAACTGTATACCTAAAGGTTCAATTTCTACGTGACAATAGATTTCATATTAAATAGTTGGCCATATTTCCGCACACCCTTAAGAAAAAGAATTAAAAGCCCAGTGAGAATTAGTTAATACCACCAACAAATTAAATGCCCACTAAAATGAAAGAAAGCAGCATAATGGCACAATTGTTCAAAACACAAGTAACGACAACAAAATCGAAGTACGTAAACTGGGAAAATGAAACTGGGTCAAGTGAAAACAAGCGGAAAGTGAGTGTTTTAATTAACACAGTCTCAGTTTTATTACTAACAGGTGAACAATGCATTGATTACTTTCGATGTAATTTGTAAGCAGCTTTTCTTCCGTATCCGATATCTCCATAAGAAGCTAACATTTGCCTCAATTTTTTGGACACCTGACTGCATTCCAAATAATTCAATAACTTACGGCACGGAGTAAACAGCATCTTACCAAAGAAGGGTATGATCGAGTCCCGGTAATAGGCGTCGGACAATCCTACTTTAACAGAATGCCTTCTACTGGAAATGTCGGGGATGCTGATGGGCAGCTAGATGTGATCAGACAGAGAGGGGCTTAGATAGATGTGACAACAGGGGAGGAGGGGGGCAGTTAATACTGACCATCGATCAGCAACGTGTGGTTAGCTTAAGCAGGGTATTGTCATGCTGTGCGGCCAAATGTAATTTCACCACGACTTTACCCTCACTTAGGCCAGCATTTAGCACGGGCCACAGACTCCAGTGAACAAAAGATGCTCTTCAAGAGATCGTCTTCACCTATTGAGCCACATGGTCAACAGAATTTATATATGCTAGTCCAGACAAATTAGGAAAGATTTTGCTAAGTGATAAGTTTGGTCATATCAGCTGATAAATGCTCAACAGTGGAGGCATATATAAAACGACCATGCTGTATGCAAAGCCGTGTGAGAGGACGCCTCAGAAACACCACCTCGTGGATGTTCAAACAACTGAAAGATGAAGCTGAAGGTTTGGGCACCTGCTGTTCTTACTCAGCCCCAGAGGTGTCACTGAAAGAAGTTCAAGGTCACAGAATTGAAGGTGACCTGGCTTGACTGGATGTACCAAAAACGTGCATTGCCAATGGACAAAAACAGAGGTGAACTTTCTTAACTGGTTACAGCTGATAGTACGACTTTCATTCAAGGCAACACTGTTGGGAGAAAAGTTCTGAATTCCTGCTCTCCAAGGGAAGACGTAGAACATCGTTGTGAATTTGTTCTCATGGCAACCACAAAATTCCAAATCCCAAGTTTTCTACATACAAAACCACAAAAATTAAGAAAAAATATTAATAAGACTGGGAAGCTTTTAAGCCACAACAAACTAATCTTTGTTCCACCTCCTCAAATTTACAATAAAGGCGATTATTGATATGCATGTGGTCACTCAAATCCAAGTGTAAATCAAGCCAAGTCAAATGTGAGTCATCGGAAACATCTGAAAAAGAGGGAGAGACAGGGGAGAGAGAAAACAAGAAGGGAAACGGCAGACACCACAGGCATGAAGCATACATACCGCGGACCGGGTCATAGCGGTCAAGGTAGTAAGCATCTGATGTGCCAACTCTGACAGGGTGGCTGCTTGTGGAGATGCTGTTTAGAGGGACGGGAATCTGAAATATGAGACGATGTAAACAGCTTGCTTCAAGGGCGAATATCCATGGCAACTGAAAACTGAAAGTCTTGTGAAGCATGGCAAAGTGCAATGGGTATGAAATTATCATAATCAAGAGCACATTAATTTATACACGACGAAATTGTATTTAAAGGCACCTCACAAATTGACACAATGCAAAATTTTCAATATTCTACAAAGGCATCTCAATGCACAGCTTTTTTTGCAAATTTGTGCATGTATGCATCATATCAACTTTTCTTTTGTCACATGTGAGACGCGCTATTTCTCAATGACAACAATCTGTGAATAAAAAACCAACACTTGATGCAGCATAAAAAAAAACAGCAAACCTGACAAAACACTAACACTCTAGTAGGTAATTGGCTCACGTTTTGTCACAGAATTCTCAAAATGTCACAGAATGTCATCATGTCACAGGGAAACCGTTTCATGAGTTTTTATATTTTGAGGTGATGTCACAACATGTCAAGACACATTTTTGGTGAAAGTCGACAAAGAGAATAAATTATTCAAGGTTGTGTACAACCTTATTGTCTTGCTGTTGTATGAAGACAAATATCTACAAACCTATTCTAACTCCTGGATCACATGACCATGACTTTGTATATTACTAAAATTTAGCAATAAAAATAATTTAATGTTACAGCAAAATAACGTAATCAATAACATGACCAAATTTTGTTGGATAAATGCACAAGATAAAACCTCAAAAACACTATTAAGCTTTCCTAATTTATCATTTTGTTTTCGTTTTATGCCACTTTTGATTTTTTTATAAAAAACACAAAAGTCCTTTTGACAGCTCCTCATGCAAAAGTGGAAAATTTTAAAAACAATTCCTAGCAGCTCACAAACATTTTAAGCCTGGTCTGCATACCACCTACAGGCCACATCATGTGACCTAATGAATGCAAGTCCGAAAAATTTCTGCCCCTGACCCAGACTCGAACCCACAACCAGGGTTAAGATTATATTCACATTATGGGTGGAATGCCCACTGCTAAGTCTGATTGGATTTCTGTATTTGACCAGTGGTCCTAATGGCTCAGTGGCTAGAGTGTCTGTAGGGTTAGCAGAAGGGCCCGAGTTTCGAGTCCCGGCCGGGGGCAGAAACCTTTTCGGACTTATGTTCATTAGGCCGCGTGATGTGGCCAACAGGTGGCATGCAGACCAGACTTAAAACTTAATGTTTGCGGTCTATTAATTTTCCACGCCAGTTTAAGATTTACAGCATCAGAGAACAGTGCATGAACATAGTATGGTGTCTAAAAGTTTCACTTGAATCTGATCAGCCATTTCTGAGACACAATGTTCCAAACTTTGCCAAATTTGGAATTTTTCGATGGTCCTACATAACCTTAAAGCACTGGAAAAGCAAAGAGTTAAAGCTATACACCCTCTAGATTCTGCTAAATTTGTTACATAACAGGCCAACTGTACTTTAATTTGGGTTTGGCACATGCGACCTCATTAAAAACCAAAATTGTGTCCTTTCAATGACAACGTGTTACAATCAATCAATCAGTAAATCAATCAGTCAATCAATCAATCAATAACATGCATTGTACATCATAGGCATTGCCTACACATACACAAATACATAAATTCAAATATGTGAGGTGTTGCGGGACATGGGGGTTTAAAGAGTAGCGAGGTCACCGACGGACTACCCAACACCATCTGGTGGACAGGTGTGAATATCATTAGAAACAATACTTAATCCCCAGTATCTAGTACTTTGTCAAGAGATAAGTATAAGACCAGCAGAGCACAAAGTGCCTACAGTATCAGGAAGTTCCATTACGTGGGGCAATATCCAATCCATTAGCAATGACTTCAAAATTATGGCTACACTTTCAACAATGATACTCACTGGCTTGTTTATCAGCATGCATGACACTGGAGTAAAGCTTGTTGAGAACGCTTAACAATAGACTGGGCTACTTGTATCTGAAAACTTCAATCGTGTAGGAAACTCACTAAATGGTAGACTTTTGTACCATGAACTCAAGACCAGCCCATGCACTACCTTGACCACCCAAGTTACCAACGCTTACCTCTTTGTACACAAACACTATCTTCCCATATTGGTACAACTGGACTTGAAACGAGAACTTGCCAACTGAAACATGAGACGACAGTTTGTAAAATAAGCTCCGCAGACTGCTGGTCAAGCAAAGAGCCTGGTCAGCTAGATGTTGCTGCACTCTCCAGCCAATGGACTAACGGCTTCTGTCTTGGGCATAATCCCTGGTCTACGAGTAAAAAAGTGCTCCTGTGTTACTCTCCGTGAAACTAAGCAGCCCCAACACAACGGCATAGCAACAGTAACCACCAGTGGTTAGTCAGCATTACAAACCCTTCATGACTCTAAACACTCTCTCCCACTTAAGAATTAATGAGGCCACGATAACTTCAAACATACCCTTAAGACTAGGCTCTCTGTAATAGGTTACTTTAAACAAGAGCTCAGATAAGCCATAATGATACCTAAAACCGGGGACAATTATCCACTCTTCATCTACTCCAAGTCAGTTATTGGCATAACACCGACCAATCACCAAGTCAACATTACCCTGGCGTCAATTGCTCATTGAATTAATGCAATGTTCATAGTACACCGATGTTGCTTCAAAGATTTAAAAACCAGTCAGTGCGTCCTTACCATTAGGCTGATCGTTAAGCTGCACATTCTCCCACTGAACAATCAGGTTTTTGGGATTTTCCTTTTCTGAAAAGAGAACCAAATTGATTGCCCAAGACAAATCTCTAGACAAATCCACAGGCATTCAAAGCAGACAAACACATTATGAAGAAAACAAATTCAGCAAAAATGATAAGTATAAAAGACACCTGTTGAATGAAAAAAAAACAAGACAAAGAAACATCTCGTAGTCTTTAACTTCTATCTGTCTAACAGAGGGCATTATGAGTCACTCACGATTAATTTGGTAGTGGATTAGCGAGTCGGAGCCGAGAGTAGTGTCAAAGTTGGCCATCAGAGGCGCTATATACTGTGTTGCTGTCAGGAACTGGTGGAGGAAGTCACTCATGTATAGAAAGCCGCCTGTTGCTATGGTGATCTTCTGCTGCAAGTGTCCATAGAATAGAAATTGGAAGGGGAGCTTGATGGCCTACAAAGAAATAAAAATTGTGTAATATGATTTAAAAATTTTCTGGATTAAACCATCTTATTTTACTAACGGATTAAGTATTTTATTTTACTTACAAAATGATTCAAACAAAGCATTTATTGCACAAACTCAAACAGTTGAAGCGTTTTTATTTGCTGATTAACTAGGCACATCCAAGTGGGTGTTAACTGATCTTCAGTAACAGGATTATCCAACAGATGTTTGAATCGAGAATTATCTCCCTCAGAAGTACAGATTAAGATCGCAGCATTTAAAAACAATTGTGACCTGCTTGGCTTCACAGCCTCTTGTTAGGAACAGGAACCAAATACTGACAAGGAATTGTCGGGAGGCCCATACACGACTATCGATTAAAGCAGCGATGAATCCTCCCATTTAAACTATTAAGGATGTACTGCACCCAGTTTATGGCGTTACTAATATAACATGCAATTAGGAAAAGAAACTCCAGGGATTTTAAGAATTAAAACAACGGGCAAGTACACAGAAAAACAATGTTATTCACTGCATGTGATTTAAATTTCCAGAGACTGGTTTGCAAACCAGCATGAGTTAAGACACACGACAGTCCTTAGAAAATATTTGAAGTCCACGACTGCACATAATCCCAGCAAAATCAGAAAACATTGTCATAGCTTAACTAACACTAGTTAACAGAGAATGGTAAGTTTTACTGACAACTAGTAAAAAGCCACGTATGTTAAACATTTGAGTATTTATACGCACAACAAAGAAAATACTTGTGATAACAATCGGACTATTAACCTGTTGGCAATATCATGCAACTACTGCATGTAGCCATATACATCATAGGCACCTCAACATCATATCTATTGGTTTGGCTAGATGCCAAGCTACAGGAATGATCAGTGACAGTTATTTTCCTTTCCGGCCAATTTCGCAATCAGTTGTTCATTCTTTCTACTATATAGATTACTGTTCATTTATTAAGTTTCTCAGAAAATAAGGGCCAACACAGAAGGTACGCATAGTTTTTGGATGACTGATTCGAGCACTTTTATTCGTACGAACACAGTGTGTCATGGCCTTCTCATCAACATGTTAACATAATTTATGTATATTTTCATAATGATCCTTTGAGCAGTATGGCAGATAGAGAGTAGGAAGGCAGAAAATGGCAGAACATCCGTCTGAAAATGGAATGGCATTATTGCCTCCGTATTAAAATCATATTTGCCAAATTTCATGAAGATCTGCCAACTGAAGGAACTCCGAGGATACAGAGACAAATGTAAAAAATTAAAACTGACACCAGCAGGCATAGCCGTATGCAAGTCAGTTTGAAACTAATGAGCTTGAAGCTCCCTTACTCCTACAAATAGCAAACTTTCAGAATATTTACATTACTAGTAATTCATCAAACACCTACAGTAAATCCTTACCACAGCAGTCTTGTGGCTGTTCGAGAGAATCTTGTGAGTGATGATCCTTTCCTTTGAAGGATCTAATTTCCGCCAGAGATCCATGCCATCTGATTGAACTTTTGAGTTGTAGTAAATGTGCTGGTCCTGGAAACGGGCAAAAATATTGAATGTAAGGCATAAAAACCTAAATAAGTGCCTTTTGTAAATTAATTTCTTCAGCTGCTAAGTTACCGGTAACACAATTATGATGCCTAATTTGACTTAGTGATAACACAATTTTTAAATAATTTGATAGTCAGAAAAATATTTTTGTACAGTTACACACTTTCAAGCTGCAAGGCTTATGACTCTACGACTGTCCAAACATGTTTCTACTGAAACACTTTTGTTTTCATTAATCAAACACGGTACTTGATACTAAAAGAATCAATGCTAAATATCAAGAGGGGATCCATAAATACGGTCCCCCCTGCACGGGGCACTTTTACATTGCTACAGCAGAGGAAAACTTCTATCCACCTTTTTATCCAGAGAGAACCATGGACGGGGACTAATCTTCCTCAAAGGTGCAAAATGCTCCACGAAAATAAAATATAGCGTGTTGCCTTCTCAGTAAGTGACCAAGGAAAGTGACCCTGGACAGAGTTGATAGTAGGTACCTCCACAACAGGGTATGGTCCAAGAGTCATCTGACCACTAGTCTTTTTTGTTGTCACACGAGGCGCTGCTGGAGTCGTTGTTGGCATCGTTGACACAGTTGCTGAAGGGGTGGTTGTTGGGGCCATTACTGGGTTCATAGTCAGCACTTCGGGTGTGGTGTTGTTGAGACTACCCAGCTCCCTCTTGTGGCGAGGATGTTCAACAAAGGACAGCACATTGTTGCCAAAGGTGTTGACAGTGTATTGGAATGGTTCTGCATCTGAAAAATTGGCGCAGAGTCTTAAACAGGGTTGCACAGTATGATGTTCCAGAACTTTCAACCTTGGTGATGTAAAAAAATAGTCTGTTACGTCGCCGGTGTATTCTGCAATTGTTGCCGGGACATTCATATGTAAATGAACTGTTGTGTTGGTGCGTTCAAATGTTCGACCTGGGTGCGGCAGTCGAGACCCAGTTGTGACATGGTGTAGAGTGTGTAAAAGCCGTTTGGTCACAATGGAACGTTCGTGCCAATAGTGAAGATGTGTAACATTCAGCGGACAAAGTGGGGACCGCAAGAAAATGGTCATCGAAGTCGGATGCTGAAGGGATCGAACTGACCACAAGTGGACCATAACGAACTGTGCTAAATGATAAGTTGGACTCTGACTCAGTATTATTAGTTTGGGTGCCACATGGAGAGTGGTCAACCTCATTATTATACTTATTTGTGTTTGTGTGTAAACGTTTGTTAATGTTGGAAGCTTCAATTAAATATTATTTCTTTTAAACTTGTTTCTATTGAATAGCCTGGTTAAAGTCAGGTCATGACAGATGTTTCATTTGATGGACAGGTGTAAAGCTATGTAACTCATTAGGTTCCTACAGCATGTATACACTAACCAAAACATTTTCATGAGACATCTTTTTGACATGAAAAACAAGTCCACAAAATGTTTAGAGATATGTTATCTCGTGGCAATCTATCAGAATGATTCACTATCTTTGAAACATCAACAGGTCACTGCAAAACGAGCAATGGATGAACAACAATGACCACCACCACAACAACAACAACAACAACAACAACAACAACAACAACAACAACAACAACAACAACAACAGAATTTGCTTTAAGTACTGTTTTTGTGATTTTTTTCTAATACATTTATTTACCCATAAATCATACCATCGGTAGATATGGCTGGGGTTGGGTGGCCAAGGTTCACATTGAACAAATATGGATTTTGACACCAAACACTGGGCATACATTGGGTTTGACAAGAAACAACCTCTTGCATTCAAAGTTTCAACACAAAGCCGTAAACCAATGTTTTGTCACCATGATAACTTCAATCTACCTTTTGTATCCCCTGAGCAACTGATGAATAGAATTGGTATTAAACAAATTGTGAAACTGACATGGCAAAGATATTTAGGTCATCCTCATAATAACTAGTGGTAAGGGATAGATGACCACAGATATGCACAAAAGGTAAACAACCTTGGTCTTTTTGGGTGGTGTTCTGTGTGTTATGTACAGTTTTGTTATTCAGGACATTTACAACACAATCACAACGCATCTACCCTAATTCATTTTTGCCCATCCTCAAAATGCCCCACATCAAGATACATGTAATAATATATATTTGTGAAGTCTCACTGGTTTGTAAGGAGAACAATTATCAATGTGAAAGTCACATTATAAACAAACCAAATATTCAGAACGTACCATTCCCCTTACATTTGCTACACAAGTTCTCCCTTCCTAACACAATAGCGGAGTTGCAACGCCGCCATATTGGAAATGGGTCAGAATGTTGCATTGTGGTTAAGCCGATAAACAAGTACGTCGGCAAGCGTGGGGGCGAACCGGCCACAGGGAGATTATACGTGTTGTGTGCCTGGCATGCAATAACACCAGTTAACGAGATAAAAAATTTAGTAACTACCTGTTTCCCAAGGATCAAGAACTGCGTTAAACATGGGTCAGAGACATTAGTAGAGATGGTAGCAAAGGACGACTTCGTGAATTCTTTCCAATTGGTAGCATAAAGTATGCAGCGCTCATTTTGAGAGCGGCAAGAAAACGTATCTTGGAAACTGCCCAACAATATCTCCCTTCAAAGAAACAGTAACAAAATACTCTACGGCGGTTGGTAGTGAAAAAAAAATCTTGTTTTCGCTTGACCAGAACCAAGCCAACATGAGCAATTTTGAGGATAATGCCTCTGCACAATCACCTGTTCTGGGTCAACACACGTAACGTACGCTCACTATAGGTATTACGCGCTAGGATAAAGCGTGCAGAATATTATTATTTACTTTCTACAAAATTGTGGTGCATTGCTATCAAAATTCGTTGTTAAATTACGATCATTTTTCATAAAATTGTGTTGGAAGTCCCAGGGCGAAATCTTGCCGACAAATGCGTAGCTGCCGGTCTCGCAATCGTCAATAGGGCTTGAATTCTTGAATAAGAATACAGCTTCGACTCAGCAAATTACCTGAAATCCTCCTCAAGTTTTCCAAATAGCGTCTCTAAGATTTTTAAGTTCTTGTGGAGACTGGATTAACTGCAGATTAAGTCCAAATCTGCGCTAGATTGTAGCCCACAACACGATAAAAATCTCTGGAGGAACACACATGTTGTTGTCACGTGACGTTTGTTTTGAAGTTTGTATGCGTATGTGTGAAAGTAAGCGTGCGTGCAGAGTTCATTTGCCAGAGTAATGTAATGATCTAGGTGTGCATTGTATCCAAAGAAATTAAGTCAAGCAGTCAAGCAGAGCGTGTTTTAATATTTAGCTTAGCACTTGCTGGCCTCATCTGCTAAAAAACGTTTGAGAATTTTTTCCGTAAGACCGATATGTCATTCATTGAGTCGCCGGGTGAGTAGATGCTTGACGGTAGTGTAACAGCTATTTTCCGGAAGATTTGGGGTGCAAGGGTGCGAAGTGGGTCATTTTGACCTTAAAAACACCAATTACGATTAGTTAAATAATTTCTCTTCAAAAAATGCAAAAGCTTTTTACGGTATTAGAAACTTTCGGAAATTAGTGCCAATACTTATTTGCCGATGCTTTGTTACCCGTTTCATGAATAGATAGTTCCCGACTAAATGTCTTCGATGACAGCCGGTACATTATGCAGCTCGCGCTTCTTGGCCGCGTGCTAACACTGGTCGATTTTTTATTAGTCTTCGATTCACAGTTTTCACGTGTACAAAGAAGTTTGGATTCCTGTTGAGGCCGGAGAAGATCTTTAACTGAAAGAAACAATGCAAGGCCGCTGACAAGTGCGCTGCATCTCTTTTCAAAGTCCACACCCGCGTAGTGGGGCACATCCCTCGCAAGAGCAGCAAAACTTGTGCGTTCTTTTTGAATCGCGGCGTAAGTTTGAAGTGAATACGGACATAACGGTGAGGCTCGTGGTCTACAAATTCAGGACTGTCGGATCTTTCAATTGATAAATTGGAGACGTTAGAACTGTAGGTAAGGGCATTTTTCGCAAGTAGTTCATGGGCTGGGCGCTTACTTTAGCAAAGTCTGAAAACGCGTTGGGGCACTTGTTGGGGCATGGGCGCTTATTAGGGCGAATAGCGGCAGAATTGCATACCGCAGCATAGTTTAATGCACACAAATCACACGTCATGCAAACCAATCGGCCATTCCATTTACCCTTATCAATCCCAGTAGCCTTTGCGCACCCTAATTTCCGGACATGCGCAATCGTTAAATCAGTTCGGTTGCAACTCCGCTATTTTGTACCTACAAATTTAATACACTGTTAACAGTCTGGTTTATAAGCTCATGTAAGCGCCCAACTCCTCCTTTGCTTAACACTTTCAGATCGAGCATCTACCGCTCAGACTAGTGGGAGCATCCACCCATAATTTGCACACCAGATTTGATTTTCAAATGCAGAAGCGGCATCAATTTCTAGTGTAATTATGGCCATAACCGCAACATGGCCATCAGATAAGTACATTAAAAATGGTGGCATCATCTGATTTACCACACAAGACAGCCGCAAGTAGAATTTTATTTTGAAAACTTTCTCAACAAAAACGAACAATAACAAGAGCAACGCGGATCATTGAAATGCGCCCACGAATGCATCCCCATCAGGGTGCTTCTAGGGTTTCTTAGTTGTATTATAAAAGGGCTACTAGATAGCGCAAAATTTAATGTACAATCCATTCCAAAACGGGAACATGTTATCGCCTCCTTAACAAAAAGTTTACCAGATTTCATAAAATTTGTCAAGGAACTCCAGAGAAACAGAAGAAAATGGAAGAAAAAATGATATAGCCAATAGGGGACACAGCGTTTGTTAGATCCGCCTAAGTCGTCGTTGTCTATTGTTAGCTTATATAGATACACTAAATAAATTTAATAAAGATCCTGCAATGGGTTTAGGAGATACAGCTAGGTGGCACAAATCACCTCAACTTCATCTAAAAGCAAGAGGATAGTGTCATCTCACTAATGCCAATATTACAAATTTTATGAAAATACATTACGGACTTTTGAGGTACAGAGGTAAAATGTAAAAAACTGAAATTGCCAATAGGGGACATAAAGTCATGGTCGTCCGTTGCCAACATCATATAAACACACCAGCTAAATTTAGTGAAGATCCTACAAACGATTTAGGAGATACATCCATGAACACAAAAAAACTGCCACTAGGAGGCACCACAGAACTCAAAGTCATCAGAAAATCATCATGACCCGTCCTCTTCATAGTAAAAACAGACATGCAAATTTTCACAATCATCCTTGGAGCGATTAGTTGATAAAGGGTTGGACCCCAAAAATAGCAGACTGGGAAAGGAAAAAATGGCCACTAGGTGGCGCAACCTGCATCAAATCCATTCGGAAATGGGAAGATAGCGTCACCTCACTCACAGATGCCTATAATGCCAAATTTTATGAAAATCCGTTAAGGAATTTTGAAGATACAGAGGTAAACATAAAAAAACTAAAATTGCTACTACGAGGCACACCAGTAGTCTGATCCATTCGAAAGTCGTTGTCATCATTGTCAAATTTAATAAAAAATCCTGTAAACAATTTAAGCGCTAAAGCCATAAATCCCAAATATGCCGGAAGGGCACCAACGCCAACAAACGTGTCAGAGGCCCACGGTGACTGGTGCAGGCTTTCAAGCAGCTTTAGGCAAAAAAGTACAAAAAAGTAGGAACTGTGAATTGAAAAGCAGAAAACAGTAGCCCGAGACAAGCCCATAGCCAGTATTGTGCAGGACTGGTTCAGAATTCTGGAACGGTGGACCTTTTTTATTTTGAAAAAGGTGAAAACTGTAGAGTTTTCAGTAAGGCCCTTGACGCAGCGTAATTAGGGGAAATGGAAATCTCTGTGCACAATGACGACTCTCTGCTCCACATTCCTGAGATGAGACGAAAATGAGGATGCTGTGACAATTGCTCTTATAACACGGGACTCAAATTCAGATAAGTATTCTGGTCCAGAAAGAGAACGTTATCGTGTTACCTCCAGCCAAAGTTTCAAATCAGGCATGTTTAAATGATTGATTACACCTCATTACATACTCAGACGAAATTTATAGTCTGAAAATGCCTTAAAGAAATTTTTTATTTGGTTGTATCTTTGCACGTTACTTACATCACTGAAAATAGTAATAGTCACATCTGACGCAGCCAAGTCAAGTTATTTTTGAAATTCATCCTGGTACGGGAATTGGGGATAGTAAGGCCTATAAAAGATCTCCCAGCCGCAGAGCATCTAAAGCCGCGCACCGTACCAGTGACTGCTGGCAACTCATCGGAGACTCAACTTTAACATCCTTCGCCGCAGAGATAACAACTCTTGGGCTGTCTCCGGTGAGTCCATTCTTTGTTGAATGATGTTTAGGTAAATTCTAAAGGTTCACTACTCTGAAGGATAACTACACCGAGAATATCTATAATTTCGAACTCAGGATTAATTTTTATACTTCTGCAGGTAAAAGTAAACGACACCTCAGTTATCAGATGCACTGAGCGTTGTACCTATACCGAAAACAACATCGGGGTACTATTGATTTCATGTGCATACGAAATTGCCTGCACATCTTACGAATGTGGAAAAATGAATAATTTTTTGGATTTTAAAAGGATAACAAACCAGGATTTGGCCTATTGAAAGATACTAAAAATGACATTCCCATCCAGTTCTCTGCATAATGCCCTGTAACCCTTGATAACCCTCAAAGCTTGTTGAAGTTCTTAAAAGTTTGCTAAACAGACAAGCGTGACCTACACTTTTTTGCCAATAGCGGAGTTGCAACGCCGCCATATTGGAAATGGGTCAGAATGTTGCATTGTGGTTAAGCCGGTAAACAAGTACGTCGGCAAGCATGGGGGCGAACCGACCACAGGGAGGTTATACGTGTTGTGTGCCTGGCATGCTATAATACCAGTTAGCGAAATAAAAAATTTAGTTACTACCTGTTTCCCAAGGATCAAGAACTGCGTTAAACATGGGTCAGAGACATCGGTAGAGCTGGTAGCAAAGGCCGACTTCGTGAATTCTTTCCGACTTCGTAGCATAAAGTGTGCAGCGCTCATTTTGAGGGCGGCAAGAAAACGTATCTTAGAAACTGCCCAACAATATCTCCCTTCAAAGAAACAGTAACAAATACTCCACGGCGGTTGGTAGTGAAAAAAAAAACTTGTTTTCGCTTGACCAGAACCAAGCCAACATGAGCAATTTTGAGGATAATGCCTCTGCACAATCACCTGTTCTGGGTCGACTCACTTAACGTATGCACACTATATGCATTACGCGCTAAGATAAAGCGTGCAGATTATTATTATTTACTTTCTACAAAATTGTGGTACATTGCTATCAAAATTCGTTGTTAAATTACGATCATTTTTCATAAAATTTTGTTGAAGTTCCAGGGCGAAATCTTGCCGACAAATGCGTAGCTGCTGGTCTCGCAATCGTCGATAGGGCTTGAATTCTTAAATAAGAATACAGCTTTGACTCAACAAATTACCTGAAATCCTCCTCAAGTTTTCCAAATAGCGTCTCTAAGATTTTTAAGTTCTTGTGAAGTCTGGATTAACTGCAGATTAAGTCCAAATCTGGCGCTAGATTGTAGCACGCAACCCGAGAAAAATCTCTGTGGGAACACATGTTGTTGTCACGTGACGTTTGTTTTGAAGTTTGTATGCGTGTGTGTGAGAGTAAGCGTGCGTGTGCTTGTCAGAGTTCATTTGCCAGAGTAATGTAATGATCTAGGTGTGCATTGTATCCAAAAAAAAAAAAAAAAATCAAGCAGTCAAGCAGGGCGTGTTTTAATATTTACGACTTAGCACTTGCTGGCCTCATCTGCTAAAAACGTTCGAGAATTTTTTCGGTAAGACCGACATGTCACTCATTGAGTCGCCGGGTGAGTGGATGCGTGACCGTAGTGTAACAGCTATTTCCCGGAAGATTTGGGGTGTAAGGGTGCGAAGTGGGTCATTTTGACCTTAAAAACACCAATTATGATTAGTTAAATAATTTCTCTTAAAAATAATGCAGAAGCTTTTTACGGTATTGGAAACTTTCGGAAATTAGTGCCAATATTTATTTGCCGATGCTATGTTACCCGATTAATCTTCGATGACAGTCGGTACATTATGCAGCGCGCGCTTCTTGGTCGCGTGCTAACACTGGTCGAGTTTTTTTTTTTAGTCTTCGATTCACGGTTTTCACATGCACAAAGAAGTTTGAGGCCGGAGAAGATCTGTACTGGAAAGAAACAATGCAATCCCGCTCTTTGACAAGTACGCTGTGTCTGTTTTCAAAGTCCAGACCCGCGTAGTGGGGCACATCCCTCGCAAGAGCAGCAAAACTTCTGCGTTCTTTTTGAATCGCGGCGTAAGTTTGAAGTGTATACGGACATAACGGTGAGGCTCGTGGTCCGTTACAAATTCAGGCTGTCGGATCTTTCAATTGATAAATTGGAGACGTTAGAACTGTAGGTAAGGGCATTTTTCGCATGTAGTTCATGGGCTGGGCGCTTACTTTAGCAAAGTCTGAAAACGCGTTGGGGCACTTGTTGAGCCATGGGCGCTAATTAGGGCGAATAGCGGCAGAATTACATACAGCAGCGTAGTTTAATGCACACAAATTACACGTCGTGCAAACCAGTCGGTCATCCCATTTACCATCAACAATCCCAGTAGCCTTTGCGCACCCTAATTTCAGGACATGCGCAATCGTTAAATCGATTCGGTTGCAACTCCGCTATTACACAGCAGCTGTGGGAAGACCATACACCAAGGAGCATATTATGTCCAAACTGTGACATGGGTTGTATGAATTTTCAATAGATTCTTTTCTTAAAAAGGATACTAAATCATGTTTTGAGGATTTCAGCCAATCCTTGTTCTCATACCTGCTGATGCATCATCGGCGTCAATCTTGAAAGATAAAAGCAGGAATCAAGTAAGAATTCATACCTGCTCTCCCACAAGTTGGACATTATGATCATTAGTAGGTAAGTCTTTTCAGATATAGATGCCATGCAATTTGCCTAGGTCTTACTTGGCCCTATAGAAGACTTTGAAATGGAGTTTTCTACTTTTCCTCAAAACTTTTACATTACAGAGCATTATTTTGTTTCAGAGAACTGGAAAGGAAAGTCGTTTTTAGTATCTGTTAATAGGCCGAAACCGGGTTTGGTACACTCTTAACTCAGAAGATTGATGCCAGTGTAGCAAGTGACAGAACCGATTTTTGGTGGAAATCATCATAAATTGTAACACGGTTTAGCACCCTTTTAAAACAATATGAAATAGGAATGTTGGTTGTCAGCCACGTTACATTCATCAAACCCATGTCAAGATCGCATCATTTCACAAAGCGGCTGCAGGGCTTTATCCAGGATTTCGAAAACAGGGTGTCCAAAATGGGGTTCCAAATATTCCAGAGTGTCCATGATTGCAACAACGCATTTTCCCCACACCCTACCACCATTCACCAGTAACCTCCCACCCCAAACACACACAGTAGGGCTTTTTACAAAAATGAGTAGAACAAGGCTTTTGCATTTAAGTTTTAAAAAACAGCTCCCTTGAAGTGAGCTTTTTTACTAAAAAAACTGCGTGGATCAAGACATTTATGGGTAAATTTACGAAAACAACCAAACAGTTTACCATCTGAACATACATTACAAATATTGGTTGAACGATGAGTGCACTGTTTTTGGTGATCCCAAGTCAAATTTCTGTTATAAAGTTTATCATATCATCTTAACAAGCTTTATATTCTGTACAATGAGTCATCAAAGCTGCAGTTACCAACAAAAGAAAAATGCACAGATGATGGTTTATATTTTTGCAACAGGTGTCACTGCTGCTCCATATCAAAACACACATAGAAAAGCATGAAACAGGTGCAAACTCAAACATTTTAAATTGGAATACTCTTGTGGTACAATATATTATTAAAATAATGACATTTATTTCGATTTTGATGTTAAAAAAGATGAAAAACATGAAACTACAACTCTACAACACCACTTTGAAGTTAACCAAGGTCGGTGTCCGTGTACTGAATTACATATAGAGTTAATTCGTTGAAAGCAGAGACTGCAGTGGTACAGGTTTTAGCAACCAAATACCTGCTAATGATTGAGAGGTCTTCTCAATACTTTGAACCTAGTTTGAACATTGCAACATTTTTTGAAAGAGCCAACACTTCTCTCTAGAACTGTCTTGCATTTTTCATTAACTAGGAGTGGGTGTCCAAACTGGAGAAATTCTGCATGAATGCCTGTGCAGCTAAGCTACTTAATAGGGCCAGTCTGCACCTCAACCTCACCCCATGGAACCGTGCGCATGGCGGTCGAAACTAAATGTAGTTAGAAGGCTACCCTGTCCCTGCCAGTCTTCACAAAATCAAAGTCCCATTCAGTCTTCTTAAATTGAAAACTGGCGTTGGTCGCTTCCCATGCCCCAGATGTTGTCCCCGGTTGAGAAAGAGTTGTCAGTTAGATCCAAGAATCACGATTGTCAGTGTTTGGAAATGAGCTCATTTGTAAACACTGTAAGCAAATTTGTTTTAAGACTATTCAAAGTTAACCTTCAGAATAGTGTATGCAAGGCTGTGTACCATTGACAAGAGAATACTTTCTTCATTGACTAATAAAGTTTTTTATTAGGTCTAGACCTTAACTTATCCCTAATGCTCATCGGGATTTTCTCAGTGCAAGAACACATAGAAGTTAAATGTCTGGTTTTTGTTTGAGCAACAACAGAGGACTACCTATGGCGAACTTACCCTGAGCATGTACTAAATAGGTAGTGCTGACCATAACCTGGCCATAACCTAAAGACTATACATTTACCCTGTTTTATATTGGTAATGGGATATTAAGATATGACTGTAACCAGGAATGAGAAAGTCAATCACCCATGATTGAGGAAAGTTTTAAGGCACTTTCATATTGACTTAAACCTCTGGTCTGAGCAGAGGGTCGACGTAACCAGCACTGAGTTAACTGGACCATTCATACTGGCTTCGGTAGTTAATAAACATCGAAGTAAACGCTAGGTGATGCTGTCATCATCGAAGTTATCGCAAGGTAGCCCTGCACGCTAAGATTTTTTTTCACTGTGACAATTTGGGAACATTCACTTGTGCGAATTGACATTAAACTTTTTTTTAATAGATTGGTTATTATTAAAGCAAAACACAATGTAAGCAGCTATTAGTGACGGCACTACCCTGAAATTGTTGACGATAACAGTGGCACCTGACGATAACTTCTATTGGACGGAAGTTAACTGTTCATACTGCACCCCAGTGTTGACACTGCTCTGTTAAATCCACCTGTTAACTTTGATGTTAACTGAAGCTGTTAACTTCAATCCAGTTAAGTGTTCATATTGACCACAACTCCCCATATCATCAACACATAGACATTAGCATGAAAGGCCCTTTAACAGTGAGATTACCAAACCTTGCCTGTGGTCAGACAACCTTTTGTGAATAATTTCCAAGCTGATGGAGCATTTTTGGGCACCACTAAGGTAGCCAACTAGCCAACACAATAGTTAGTCTAGTTGACTGGGGTAAGTTTACAAGTAAGGAAATGAATATTATCATAAAAATTGACAGTATTTTATTGGAATAATGCCAAGTAGCTACACACATGTTACCCAGTGCAGTCAACTAGCCACCCTTATTTGCTTAAACTACCAGCATGTGACTATAGACTCATCCTGTCTCATGTAAATGTAATTGCTTTCATGCCTGGGAAAAATATCCTGAGGGTGATACAGGGTCATAACTTCTTCAAATGCTGGTCAGTTTTGACCATTAAAAACCATTGCTGATTAGTGGTCCTCTGTCAGTACAGACTTAACTGGGGTCTGAGTGGAGGGTCCATGTAAACTGCGAGGTTAACTGAAACATTCACACTGGCTTTGGAACTTGTAGTTAACGGACATCAAATTCAACAGTAGGTGATGCTGTTGACAGTGCAAAAGTGACTTCTGCTAGATCACACACGGATTCGGTGGGCACAAATTCAAGAACCACCTATAGTGGTACGTTAATTCAAAGAAAGAAAAATAAATGCTTCTGTCCATCCTCCCATTCTTTGATTAATACGACAGTTTAGTTCACTAAATTATTTTAGCTAGTAAAAATGAAATGGGATCGAAATTCTCTTGTTGTGTCAGGCACAGTCACTGGATTTGGCACCAATTTTTCTTCCATTTTTAATAAGGCATTAGCACACCCCACCGCCCAGCACCCCAGAGGAAACTGGCCCGCATGTTTATAGTGCACTTGGATCTGTTTAGGAAAAATAGTTAGGTAGTTCAAATATAGGTCCAGAAATTAGGGAGACCGGGCTTTAAGATGATACCAAAATGTTAATAGTGCCCAATTCTAATTTTTTGTACCTTTTCCCAGAATTGCCCTAAAGAAGCCACTACGTAGTGGCACAGGTTTAGGAGAATGATACTGCAGTGGACGCCAGACACCCAGACCGGGATATGGCCAATATGCATCCTACATACGCTTATGTGGGCGAATAAAAATGGTCAGGGAGTTTCTAGTAGCCAGTTTGAGGACACATTTTACAGTATTGAAGTCACTGCTGGTGTGATATTGCTAGATGCTTCAGTCAAAAGGCTCTTAGATCAGATTTTCTAATAATGGCATGGGCTGGTGCTGGTAGTTCTTATACATGTCTTATGACAAAGTACAAAGTACCATCATTTCGATATGCTTTGTTTCCAATGCACATCAATCCATCCATCACAAAGCTGATGGACAATTTTCGAGTTTGGGGAATTGCTAAAACCATTTTTGGACGCATCTTGATTTAGATGTTTGGCACACAATCACAGATGTGTGGGGATCTAAACACCCATGCAATATATTTATTGACTGAATGTTCCATGATTCCTAGTTCCAAATTTGATTTGAAAATGAAAAATTGAAACACTGCTCAATATTTCAATTTTCATGAATCATTTTTAATAGAATCATGAAATATTGACAGTAAAAGTTCTACTATTCAATTTCAAATTGAATTTTCAAAATCAATTCATGTATAAGTTCAAAGCGAAAATTGAACTGGAAACCTACAAACAGACCTTAATTTAAGTTTTTAGATGTTGCAAGCAGTATGGAACTAGGTGTCACAAATGCTCTAATAGTGCTACGTATCATTTGCTTAAACATTCAAATTACTTGTGTATGTAAAACAGGGTTGGACTTCCACACAGCGAAAGTGTCAAGTGCCATGTACATCACACTCAAATTGCACGTCAAATATCAACTTGCACATGTCAAAATTGATATTGCGTAAACACATTTTTCTCCAAAATTAATAAGGCAAGTAAACTGCACTGAAATCAAGCCCTTCGAAAGAACTTAATCACTCCGACTTTTTACATTTCACTTGTCTCTCTGCCTTCTGTATTTTTCAACCTAGCGGTCATCACATGAACTACTAGTAAAACATTCACTGGGCTCATTGGCTGGCTGGCATACATGTTGTCATTAGGTCAAAAACTTTAAGGGTAGAAGATGGCAGACAATTTGATTCATAACATTGTTAGACAAAGGTGAAAGGAAGCAAAATATAACCAGTAAGACTGTTTGGGATTTTCTAAACGTGTCAAGGGTGTTTGTTTTGGTTAGTACTAACATACAAGAACAAGAATTTTCCTCCCATTCTTTTGGTTTCTAGTTCACCAAGTGGTGAAAGCCTTGTGATAGACTTTCAGTTCTGTTTAAGAGCTGAGTATTGTCAAGTATAATAGTGTAGTTATTTTCTAAGTGGTCTTTTAAAGAACACAACTTGTAAACCCTCGGAGAACCTAAACATCAGACACTATGTTTTCGCATACGCTACACCACAGTAAACTGAGTAACCATGTAATGGGCATGGGCACCTTGTTGCCGAATTGCAGCTTATGTATTTTGATATGTTTGCTGTCTCACTGCAGCTTAAGTATCTCATTGCCTTCTTAATATGACACACACATGTGCGGCCAGGGTTTGACTTAATTTTAGGATTGCCAGTTTATTTAGATGTTTAAGTGTGGAGAAAGATTTCAGTTTCAATTTTTATAACCGTTTTATGCAATTGTCCATTTTGGCTCTACTCAAGGGTCTTAATTGTACCCTGTCGGTGGCAACTCTATAAAAAAACAGACGGTGCCAGACATTGAATGCATTACAATGGAACAGAAATTGTTGTCATTTGTTTCTCAGATTATGCTTTGCAAGTAAGATTTTACAAAAATGTCTGTTATTTAGGTCCATCCGATATCTAGGTACACAATGTGTAAAATGTTGATATTACATTGATGTGGTGAAAAATCAACAAAACACACCATCACACGTTACTGGGTAATGCACGCTGAACTTACTATGAATTGCAATTTTAAATTACTACCACTACTGGGCAGATGACATACTTGTTGGAAATTAAACCAAAATTTATTCACTCAAAGATTTGATGTTTTATTTTTTGCTTGTCATTTTTTATCTATTGGTGAACTCGTGAACTTAAAGCATTCACTTGTTTCATTGGTTGGCATTTGGGTCACTATTAGTTATGACATCATCAGGTCAAAATCTGAGAGTACCAGATGGCAGACGATTTGATTCGTCGTGGTTAGTGAAAGGTGAAATGAGGCGAAATATAACCAGTATGGTTTCCTTTGAGACATATCCCTTGAGGGAATTTGATTTGGTTAGTATTAGCACACTCAACAAGATTTTCTCCCATCCTTCTGAGTTTTGTTCGTTTCACAAATTTGTGAAAAAGTTTACGATGGCCCTTCAGCTCTTTGAACTGAGTATTCTACTGCTGGCTAGGTACATAGGTGAACAAACACAGAGGTTACCTCTAATGAACTAGTGAAATTTTCTGCTTTGGCGTCATCTCTGGAGTTATTTGTCAAAGTGTAACCAGGGTATTTATCCTGGCTGTATTCCTATGAACTTAAGGAATATGGTACTGTTATTAACTGTTAATAACAGTACCATTATGCCAAAAGGCAATAAAAAGGGTTGGTTTACCGACTAGCCTTGACACTAGGCCCACTACTACACAATCTTGTAAACTTTTTTCAAATACATTTTCTCATGCAGGTAGTGTTTAGTTATAATGTGAGTAAATTGTAAGGACATGCAACAATATTTATGTGGGGATTGAAAATAAGGTAACCCACAGGCGTCCTCAGCTTCTAATGGTCCCCAATACACTATATAGAATACTACAAGGTATGACACTCTGGACAAGAAATTCACTTCGGCCGTCCATATCAAACACAAAACTCAATAAAATTGCACAAAACAGGGTTTCAAAAAACCATTAATAACTGTTCTTTCTTCTAATACCATTCACGCCGCGCCATGGGAGTGTCCTGCTCTAGCGAGATCGCAACAAATTCGCGGTCAAAGCACAAAAATGTTCCCAAAAAGCCAACGCATCAGTCCTCCTTTGACCGTTTGAGGTCAAGGACAGTACGAAATTATCCGTTGCGACTTGAGTTACGGATGGACGGCAAGTGCCGGTTCATAACGGAAGGTTATGAAATGGTGTGTAGTTATCGATGTTGTGACACTCCATGACAAATCGGCAATTGCCATAACCGTCCTTGACCTTGAACCGTCAATGGAGGACTGACGTGTCAGCTTTTTGGGAACATTTTTGTGATTTGACCACGAATTTGTTGCGATCTCGCTGGAGCAGCACACCGTGAATGGAACAATTACTTAATGGTTAGTTGAATCCCTGTTTTGTGTGCATTTATTGAAATTTGTGTTTGATATGGACGGCTGAAGTGAAGCACCCGTGAAACTCCTTGTCCCGAGTGTCATACCTTGTAGTAATAAATGTACTGGGGCCGATCAGAAGCTGAGGACGCCTGTGAGGTAACCTGGTGTACTCTCTGTTTGTTACGCAACTGAGTGAGACGATTCAGCGTCACAGCGTTTCCAACCTGATCACTTATTTTAAATGGAAGACGTCATAAACACAAACTTAACACGTGACGATATGCTATTGAACAATATTATTACGAATTGCGAAAAATTACCTTTAAAGTTAGTTGTGCTTGATGATAAGGCGAATGATGTCAACACTGTCGTCAGCAGAATAACACCTCTCGCCATCTTGACATACCTGTGTTCTCGCAATATCTCGCATTTGCCGAGCGTTAATTGTTCCAAATTTGGAAGTTGTTGACTATTTTAAGCGCACTGATTGGCTATCTTACAGGCTACGTAACCGTTTGGGAAATTTGACAGAAATGGCTTGGACGTGAAATATCGACAACTTGTGCATTTTTGGTAAGAAATTGTTGTTTCTTGAGACTGCGTGCAACGATCTGGAAATCAAGAAGTATTTGATTGTCGTGAATGTCATACTTAAGCCAGATTAAAGTCTTAATTGCCGAAAACTTTTCAGTTTACGCAGTAGGCTACATGAGTGTCGTGACGGACCGCTGGCATTGGCTCGAGTTGAATTGCTAGAGCACTCTGTGAGTCTGTCTCTGGAGTTTTGGATTTTGAGTCTGGAATAGGGTCGGAATCATCACGAGGAAAACGTATTCTGCTGTTAAATTTTTGGAGCAATCATGTGTTTCAATTTTGAGAGCCATGAAAAAGACCCAGTTTGCTGGCAAATTTCAAATTTCTCCATTTCATTTAGGCAATGACCATCGCCTCTGTTGGCAACAGAGGCGATGGTCATTGCCTACATTTCATTTAGCCCCTATCTGTTCACAAGTCCGTTGCCAAAATAGCCGGCTGGACAGGGTCAACGATTTTCTTCACTTGGACCTTGGCATTATTTTTACTTTCATCTTGCTGCCTCACGCATGATTTGAAAATCTTCATTCTGTGCTGATCCACTGTACCCTAGTAGGCCTAGTACCCTTCAACTATTTTTGACATGTGGTACCTAAAATCGCTATGGCTGGGCATGGTGTGGAGAGAAGCATTGCAGTTGTTGGTTGTAGACGATGTTTCCATATTGTGTGTACCTTTAAAGTGTGGTTTGACTTCTTTGGATGCATTTGCAGACTTTGAATCCTTCCAACTGGGTCAAATCCAATGATAAGCATTCCTTTGAGTAGAGTCCTTCTTTCCACCAACGAAATTGAAGACTGAACTCCATCGCAATCAATATGCTCAATGCCAAACGTAAGCATACAAAGAGTTATGGGGAAGTCACTTGAGTGCCAGCTGCCAGATGGGGGAACTGTCCAACAGCGGACCTGTCTAGATCTGGCACTGGTAGTATATAGGTCCCTGATTTTGAGAACCACTTTCATCCACTGAATAACAAGCCCATTACTCAGTGATAGCCTGGTTCTCAAAATCATGAATGTATCCGGCCAGTGCTCTAGTTCTATACTGGTTACAGGTTATATTATTTACTTAATACACTGCTTTGGTGGTGGAGCCATATGCAGTCAAACAAGCAGGGTCTACTTTTGTGGCCTAGTAGTTGGAGTTTCGAACCGTCAGTTGCAAGCAGTTGCTGTCATGTGACAGACAAATAGTATTGTTTTAGTGTTCACAAACTCAGGTTCTTGGCAAAAAACGGAAATTGTTCAATGGTAAAAGTGCTAAAAGTCAACACGTATTGTGTGAGTCCTGGATGCCAGCAGATGTCAAATACAAAATAATCACCAATCATCCATGTTTCCTGCCATTTTTAAAGAGAATTGTACATTTTAAGATATTGCTGTCATTAATCAAAAATTAATATCACATCCCCACCCAACCGTAATCTTGGATGAGGCAGATGAGTGTATTTTGTTTTTCAAAAAAATGTGTAATTTGCATCAATTGTAATTGTTTAAATCAGTTTCAAAAGAGCCACATCATTGATACTTAAGTTTGAATTATTCTGGATTGATCTTAGCCGTGAACAACAAATTCTACACACTAGAAATTTAGGCTTTATGTCCATCAAAATATATCATATCCTTCACACTCACTCAACTTACATGGACTCATCTGAAAAAATTTTTTAGACGATCAAACATTCCACTAAATCATTCATCCAAACCAAAAACTGTATGTAACCTGTTACTTTTTGCAGAAAATTAAAATTAAAAAAGAATTCAAGTTCTCTGCGTCCGTCCATCACAACTCATCGTTGTATGAGGTTCACTATGAGCATGTGGTATATCATAACCCACTCACTTTAGTGTGGGCAATTGTTTGAAAAATGACCATCTCGAAATAACTTGGAAAAATTACAGTGAGTGTCTATTAACGCGTAAGGTGCGTTGTTCTTGCTTGAAACTGCTGAACACCTGAAATATAGATTAGTGTTTATTCTGATTGCAGTATGCCTACTAATAACTTGGTAGTACTTCAATTTAGGTAGTTGTTGGTAATGCAATGAAGAGACATGCCAGTGACAAGGTCAGGATTAAAGACTACAGAGAAATCAAGGTATTTATAATGAAAATGTCTTTGGAAGTTGCATAACTTTTGATCTTAAATGTGTGTAAAATTAAGTAAGTATTTGTTGTTAATTGTCAGTTTTTTACGGGGTCTTCTATTGTGCTCACCTGTCCGTGAACATTGATGCACCACTGGACTCAATGACCATGAGTTGTCAAATCGATTTTTTGTTCGTTTATCAGGTAATTTGAATTTTGAACTGTCTTAATCTGTGGTCTTGCTTTTGAACTCTAAGTTGTTCACTTTAACACCATTGAGTGATGATGTCAAGCCTTCAAAAAGAACTGGGTTTTGTCTGGTAAACTCCAGTATGTATCTGTACAGTAAATTTGTTTCCAATTGGTGCACTTGTTCAAATTTACGCCCAAAAACTCTTGAGCTTGCAAATTCTGGTATCNAGCTCGTTATGTCGAGCCCTGTTTATAATGAAAATGTCTTTGGAAGTTGCATAACTTTTGATCTTAAATGTGTGTAAAATTAAGTAAGTATTTGTTGTTAATTGTCAGTTTTTTTACGGGGTCTTCTATTGTGCTCACCTGTCCGTGAACTTTGATGCACCACTGGACTCAATGACCATGAGTTGTCAAATCGATTTTTTGTTCGTTTATCAGGTAATTTGAATTTTGAACTGTCTTAATCTGTGGTCTTGCTTTTGAACTCTAAGTTGTTCACTTTAACACCATTGAGTGATGATGTCAAGCCTTCAAAAAGAACTGGGTTTTGTCTGGTAAACTCCAGTATGTATCTGTACAGCAAATTTGTTTCCAATTGGTGCACTTGTTCAAATTTACGCCCAAAAACTCTTGAGCTTGCAAATTCTGGTATCATGGGATGGTTGCTCAGCTAAGCATGGGTCTTAAACAGCATATTTTTAGAAGTTGTGGATAAGCTTTAACCTTGCATGCGGTTCCGAAACAGTACCTTCCTGCCATTTTACATACAAGATAATTAGAGAGTCAAAAACACCATTTTGTGTCTCCTTTCAGTAAAGATTGTGTATTTTCTGCCTGAATATGGCAACGTGCTGCTGAAATTGACAGTTAGTGGCACTAGACTATTGTACATGTACTGCCAATTCCATATACTTTCAATGGACATAATCTGTGGTCTTACACACAAGCTATTACGTCATTGTTCACTAGCAACATCTGGCCAAATTATCTGGTGTTATTTCTGGCAAGTATGTTGTCTGCTAATCATGGTCGGATGTTGAGTGGTTGGGTGGTAGTAGCATTGCTAAAAGTACACGCGATACCAACAGTTCTACTAGTGGAAGACTTTTCAGTGACCAAATTATTATTCTTTTTTGTTGTACTGGACAGTAAAATAGATGCGAGAATTTGCCTTCACAATGCACTTGTCCCTGTTCTGTTACAGGTTTGCTGTAACTGTAAAGGGGAAGATTCACAATGATGTCAACGGTGAAAATGTGCCGCCCAGGTCTGTGAATAATGTTCTCATTCATGAACTGAAACACAAAAACGGGTTCTTACAAACCTGTTTGAAATAGTCAAAAGCCAGGACCTTTCATACCCATATTAACAGGTCCATCATTTGCAGAGTGTTGGTCGTGTTAACACATCAAACAGTGATGCTTGCTAACACTGTACCTCTCCTCTGTAATAAGCTGCCAAAAAAGACAAATGAATTTTTCAGCACTACTGCTAAAATAACCGATCTCATAATATTGCTCATCGTGATAGGCCTATATTTTTATTACTGCTAAGAACATCAAAACCATCATTGACTGGAGAAAATGTTTCCGAGTTCATCTGGTTTTTTAATCCTAAAATTTGATTAAAAATTCAACATTGATAGCTAAATGACGCGTAAATCCCCCTTTCAAGTACAAATTTCACAAGTCTTGATAGATAGCTGTTTAAACTGCTCCAAGTCTGTTCCCATCGGTGTCATGGCTGAGGTTTGAGCGTGCGGTTGTTACCAAATTCTTGCACCCTCTGTACTCTTCATTTATGCTCAACATGTGCTTTTATACTTAGCAGCAAGATTCCAACAGCGACCAAGAAGAAGAAACCACTGAACAAAGCCAGGCCTGTGCCTGACTTCAAGAGACTTCACAAGTCATGGAATAATAAGTTTGAAAGTGGCAAGGCATGCATTAAGAAGCCACTGACGCAGGTAAGCCTGGGCAACGCATATAGTGGGTGGCAGAAATAAACATGTGACACAGTTGTCAAAAACGCTTGGTAATTTTTGTTCAATCTAATGTCGCTTCTTTTTCCACGTGATTATTTTTAGTTCGGTACTGGAGAGGTATGATACATGTCAGAGTGCAGATACGGTCTTTAGGTTGTGAAGTAGTCAGATGTCTGCCTTTCTACTTTATCGGGTGTACAAAATTAAGGTGTGAAATAGACGATATTCGCTTTTCTACTTTATTTTAACTAAGTTGCGAAATAATCGATGTCTGCCTTTTAACATTATCTGGTGTACAAAATCTACCCAAAAACAACATAAAATATATCATTGCATCAATTTTGCTTCCCATGCCCCTATGAAAACAATATTTAAACATCACGCAAAATTCCCCCTCATTAGGTCCAAAAATTCTTTAACAATTAAAAAAGTCTGTTAAAATCTCTGATTTTTAAAACGTTTGAGGGTGGAATTGGAGGTGCCCAGGTGGAAGGATTTTACTCAGCTAAAAAGTTCCCACTCAGAAGGCACAGAGACCTTCATTCTCAGGTAAGTGTGTGCCCTGACCTGTTTGATTTCATTCCATTAAACTTGACTCGATCCAATTTATTGCTTTATCTCTCTAGTTACCTTTACATCTATCTTCGTTCTAGTGTGAGGAGTTTGATCTGACTAAGTCGTCACAGAAGATCAAGCAAGTGCGGTCGAGGACAGAGAATGAAAGTCCTGTCATCACACAACCAGACTTTGGTGACGATGATCTGGAGGTCGCTGCTGACCAGCTTACTCTGGCTCAGGCTGTGGCTGGATCCGGCAGTTGGTAGGATGGTGTTGTCAAGAAATAAGAAACATGTGAAGGTCCGTCCGGGATGTTGGCCACGGAACTCACCTGTCGTTTTACAAAGAATTCCAGTACCAGACTCTCAAACGAGGGTCTGGTCTCTCAGAATCCAGCAGTTGTGTAGTGCAACACTGTTGCCACAGCTGAGTGCACATGCCATATTTTTGGTCAGTCAACTGTGAATACGGTATCTGTTTACAATTAGATAAGCGAGTCCTGTCTGTGAATTTGTCCTAGTTTAATTTCCATTTGTTTGGCTTGTATTATGCATTACCGACTCACTTGATTAAGGAAAGTACTAGTTTGCATACTGCAATCCCGTCTGTTTTTCCTTCTTCTGGTTTTAGCTCTGCAGCTAAGAGGCCAGTACTTGGTGAACTTCCTACGACAGTCTCGCGTGGCGGTGTTGACCAAAAGGACAGACGGTCAGAGTTTCAGTCTTTGGCAGAGCAGCAACAATTGGATGGTAACTGTTTTGATCAGTCATCTGTGGCACATATTTTGTTTTTTGTGCTCTGAACTAGCTTCTGAAAGTGATTTGTACTCCACCTTGGTTAAAGAAATTTTATTTTTGGTACATTTTCTGGTGTTGTGAATAGAGTTCTGTAGCCTTAACAAAATATTGGAAGACCAAATCATAGTGCTTTGAACAGATGTGGTTGGTTAAGAGCATAATTTGCAAGTTGAATTGTTGCCAACTTGAACAGTGATGTCATCAATGCTGTTTTGCTGTCACTGTACTTTTTTGCTAACGTTTACTCTAAGACATGCTCACGTGACCCAAGTAAAGACAAATTGGTAAATGACAAAAATTAAATTCTACAGGCTCTCTACTTTCAGGAAATGTATACTTTCACTTAGCTTGCAGATATATAGCTAAATACATCGACTTTTCAACAAGGTCTTTCATAACCTCAATGATGATCTAACGTTACATTATCACTTTGGAGATGACTCATTCCGTTTCTGTTTGTTTTAGGGTTGGCGTTTGAGAAGGACTCTGATGCCCTGCAGAGTATCCTGGAAAACACAGGTGTAAGTGAGACCTTCCCCACAACCACAGCACCCCCCAACTACCGGCAAACCATCGCAGGCGGTGGGCAGGGCACCTTCAGAACACCATCTGTGACACCAGCAGTGACCAGAAGTAACAGGGTGAATGAGCTTTACACATATCTCTGCTTTCTCTCTCTCTCTCTCTATATATATATAAATATATACCAGTAACAAACTGTAAAACATGTATAATTCAGACTTGATTTACTGAGATTTTCCCTTAACACGGACGAAGTTCCGCATTAAAGTTTTTCTAGTCCATGCGCTCTGTCCTTCAGTTGGACTTCGCCTTATTGAAATGGAATCTCGATCTGATTGAATCCAGCTTATGCAAGTTTTAATGTTACAGTAGTTCCATTTAATTGAAAGCTCCTTTTCGATCCCTTTGGCTGCTCTCATGAAATTCTTTACCGTGACGTGATTCCATTTCCTTGTCCAACAAGAACATTGAAACCATCAGCAGCTCAAGAAACTTGAGGTTAGCTAACCCTAAATCAGCGACAAAAATCTGCCACAGATTGTATACGCCGTACTGCTCATAGGATTATTGTGAAAATTGGCAGATATGTTCCTACTGAAAAGAGAGCGCAATTGACATGGATTTTCAAATGGGTCCAACCACTGTGGTGCCTCCTAGTGACATGTTTGTGTCTACGGCTGTATCTTCCTAAACCACTTGCAAGATCTTTTGGAAGTGACAAGTGTCTTCCTATTAACTTGACAATGCGTGGAATGGTCGCACTCTGGCACCACCTTCTGGTGCGTTTTTTTCACATTCGCCTCTGTAATCTTTGGAGTTCCGTAACAGATTTTCTTGAAATTTAGAGCTTTCTATTTGTGAGACGACGACACCTTCGCAGATTCGGACCCGTTTGATTCAATCTGCGCCATCTAATGGCCATTTTCATGATAATTAAACACCCCTACAAAGACACTGTTTGCAGTGCAGTTGTGCGCATATTTCGACGCTATGCGTTGCTCTTGTTTAAATTCTTGTGTATGCAATGAAGCAACGTTTCATTATTACACTGAAATTGAAGAAAATGGAATTAAAACGCTGGATGTGGCAAGACAACTGGTATTTTTAAAAGGAATATTCAAGGGTCCGTACTGAAGTCAGTACTGTCGATCTGCTAAAAAATTAGTAGACCAGACAGCTTTTTTCCGATTGCTTGCCGAATCATTTCTGTTCAATGGCATAAAAGCTCTGACCTCTACTTGTACCATATGATGTTATTTTGTCATATGAGGCCATCTTTCTGTAACTTTTATGACAATGTTTTGTCAACTGTAAAAAGTTACTAACTCTTTGATATGATAATGAATTTGGTAGTGGTCTTACTAGTGGTTCGACCACTGGGAACATGGTAGGTCGTGTGATCAATTCTAAGTCATGATGATTGTTGATGAAATGTAGCCTTCCTCATTGACACTAATTATGTTTTGAACAAAGACGACCCTTCAAGTGCTCAAATTCAGCTACTTAATATCTGAAAAATGGGAATATTTAATCTCTACTCTGGTCGTGACTTTAAAATAACAAATGAAAGTTCCAGGCTGTAGAAATACCGTTGTTATTGTTCTGATGTAATTTTTGGACCTAGAGCATACTCAGTAGTAACATTCATTCACTGCCTTAATTCCTGCACTTGAATTGATATTATGTCATATAAACAGTGGATAATACCGTACTGTTGCACCACCAGTATCCCACCCCAAACATCGATATGGGTGATAGCCATGTACGTAGATGCTCATAGTTGTGGCTTGAATTTATTCGATTTGCTGTTTTGAAACGCCACTCTCTTTCTGTAATTTCTGTGTATCTTGCACACTGCTCTCATATTTTCCAACTAAACGCTGAAGCCTGTTTGAATACAATAGTAGCTTAGCATGTGGATTTCTTTACTAATTATGCCGTTATTCATTACAGGGAGTGCGACAATCCATTTACTACACAGGTCCAAGTGACAAGCCACGGTCAACGCTGTCTAGTATCCCAGACAACACGATCAAACGCTGGACGATGTGTCCTAGCTCCAACAAAACCCCTAAGGCAACACGGGGTGAGGGGGCAAAGCAAGCCGGTAGGTTGTGCTGAACTGGGTAATTGAAAAACATTGTTTTGACTAGTAGATATTAATTGATTGACAGAAGGCTCTCTAGTTGGACACGCGTAATAGTGCATCAGTTACGCCCTCAGACAAATGTTGCACACGTTTTGTTGATAAATGCCAGGGAACACTAATATTTGTTGCGAAATATGTGAACTGGTGACATCCATTTTTGGAAAGATAGAGGCAGCTTTCCCCTTTGATGAGGTAGAAAATTTAGAGAAGCTTGCAGATGCTAATGTGGGTCTTCCTGTCTGAATGGATTACTTTGATTTCAACCCAACACACTGTTGCAGTCCAACGGGGAGAAGATTATCACAAGACTATTTTTTCTTGCCAGTTCCTGAACCTTCCTCAGTCAATACTTTTGGCGGTATCTACCGGGTACCACAGCGACATTCAATCTACGCTAAGTACGAACGAAGACCGACGGTGTCGGGGATGAAATCGCCCAGAGCCACGCCCATGAAATCAATGGAACCTCCCAATGAAGCTTCCAAGACACCGTTTGGACAGGTATGATGATCTGAGACGGATGGCCCACTTAGGAAGGGGGGTTGTTCCACATCCCTAGAAATGTATTTACACTTTCATCTGGTCTGATTTTGATCAATTTATTCTTTTGCTTTCCAAGTAGAATAGCTTAAGGCACAGATTGCCCAAATGTTTAGCAATGGCTGTGCGACATTCATATGAATCTCGCTATGTTGCTTGCAGCCNTGTCAAGTTCTATACATATATTGGCCTCTTTATTATAATATGCACTGAATTTTCATACTAATTGTTAAAATGGGTGATAAATCAGTTCATCTTTAATAAGAAAACCTATTTGTTTTGGTAAGATTAGTTTTGCACCAGATCAACGTTATGGGTTTGTTAAAATTACAGTCAGTTAGTTAAAGTTTGGCGGCCATATTGGATTTATGCAAATGAGGTGTCTTAACATTAAGAGGAAAACATGTTACAATGTCATTTTAACAGTTTTCTATCTAATAAAGTACCTTTACCTAGCCTTAAAATATTTTATTATCTCTCAAGCAACAATGGATTGTATTGCTTGGCGGCCATTTTGTTTTTTGAGATTTGACCTTGACTTTGACCTCAAAATTTGGGCAACCAACCCCCATGAAATTCAGCATGTCAAAAAGTACCAGTGTGCCAAATTTGGTGCTTTAATCCGAGGTGTAAACGTTTTCGGGTTAAGGGCCTGGACTATTATTATGACCAATCGTCGAATATGTGGTCAGTCTGCCTTCTAGGCGTGCGCCTCTAATCACCCATAGTGGTTACGATTAGCCATAATATTAGTGCTGCAGGTTAATGTTATGCTTAACATGTCACGTGTACACCGTAGTACATTCC
>NMRA01000662.1:9374-31155 GCA_002633005.1 Phoronis australis
CAAATTTAGCTACTCGAATGCACGAGTCAGTAAGAGAGCACTGATTCAACTTTCACGCCGGCAACTTGCCTTGAGCTCTAGAGACTTTCAATGGCGGTCGTGAAGAACAGCAAGGCCGTACCTGCATGAATGAAGTCAATTTTGAGATCCGAAATTTGTGAGTATTTAACGCTGCAGGTAAGAGCATAATCTAAACATTTTCTCGATGATCTAAAAAATCTATTTTGGCGCGTAAAAATGGCGGGAAAATTTTGCGACCTGGCATTTAGGAATGCGAGCTGGATTTTGAAAATGCGACCTGGGATTTTGGCTAGGTCGCAAAATGCGACCTGGCGATTTTAATAGCGTCGAGCCCTGGGGTGTGATACATTCTTGCATAACTTTGTGTTTTCTGAAGCAATTGTTATAAGAGCCATGCAAATAATGACATTGGCAAATGTGTTTGTGAAACAACAAGTCTGCTACAGTACTCACTATCTAGTGACAAATGTCTGTTCCAGCTGACCTTGACTATGAGAGTGTCTTATTGACCCCCAAGGGCAGTGACGCCCCTCCACTTATCATTTACCCTCATGGTATGTACAGTAAACTTTTAATGAAACTGTTAAATTTACAATTCAACCAGACCAGGAGAGTTTGTCTGACTAAAGTAACATCCAAAGGGCAGAGTGTAATGACAAGAATACAATTACTTTGCTTGTCAAGACATGTGACTAATGCATGTCCACCTTATTGATGTCAATATCAAATAATTAATTAAACTGGCCATAAAGTCTCTAACAGAAGCCAGGTTTCCAACAGAAGCAAGTTTCTAGTTAAATGCAGGGTTATAGGCTCTGATTAGTTAAAACTTGGTCTCTGTTACTAGTTTTAAATAGTGAACGTGTATATCGTTTTTATGCGCCCGCATATTTTTATGTGGATGCATTATGCCATCATCTCCGTCCAGCCAGCGTCCGGCGTCCAACGATTGCTGCTCTATCTCCAAAAGCCTTTGACGTACACTCATGAAATTTTGCACACATGTTCCTTTCATGGATGAGACGGCATGAACGAACTTTCGGACGGATACAACTACTGGATACTGCCCCCTAGTGGCAATTTTGTTTTTTTTATGCTTACCTCTATATCTTCAAAGGTCCTCCACGTACTATTTTCATAAAATTTGGCACATAGTTATATATTAGTAAGATGACACTATCCTCCCATTTTCGGATGGATGCGACGTAGTTTGCACCACCTAGTGGCCATTTTTGCTGATTTCGAGTCTGTTTTTTGGCGTCCACCCCTCTATCAGCCAAGCCGCACTAAGGATGATTGTGGAAATTGGCATGTATAATCTTACTATGAAGAGGACGGCTGATGATGATTTTCCGACGATTTTGACTACTGTGGCGTCTCCTAGTGACAATTTTTAGTTTCTTAGGTTTAACTCTGTATTTTCAAACGTCTTCAACGAATTTTCACAAAATTTGGATTATAGGCATCTATTGGTGAGCTGATGCCATCCTCCTGTATTCGGATGGAATCGAGGTACTTTGCGCTACCTAGTGGCCATTTTTTTATTTTTTTGAGTCTGTTTTTGGCGTTCACCCCTCAATCAACCAAATCATTCTAAGGATGGTTTTGAAAATTGGAGTATATATTCTGAGTGTGAAGAGGACAGTTGACGATAATGAATTTGACTACTGTGTCACCTCCTAGTGGTAGTTTTGTTTTGTTTTGCGCCCATAGCTGCTTCTCCTAAACACACTGCAGGATCTTTATTAAATTTTAGTAATTGTATTTGTATGAAGCTAACAACAGACGACGAAGTCTTTCAGGCGGATCCAATGAACGCCGTGCCTCATAGTGGCAATTTTGTTTTTTCCGTTTTCGTTTGTTTCTCTGATGTTCCTTGACAGATTTTTATGAAATTTGGTAAATAGCTTTCTGTTAAAAAGCGATGGCATGTTCCTGTTTTCAGATGGTTTGGTCGTTTTAGCGCACTCTAGTGGCTATTTTTGTGAAACAAATAAACAACCCTAGAAGCACACCGTTTGCGGTGCATTCGTGGGCACATTTCAACGCTCCGTGTTGCTCTTGTATATGAATGCTATACAGAGATACGGTAAAAATGTGACACATTGGAGCATACAAATGAAAGCTGGTGATACTCTGTGAGCTGCTTCTAAAGCATAGTTGTATCTCCTGGAAACTTGCTTTTAATAACAAAATTACAGTTAGTCTTTTTGTTCATGAGGAGCCATAATTGGGCTCTCGTGCTTTTGCTCAGGTGTTTTGTGCAATGGGCCCAACCATGAGGCCTGTGCACGTTTTATGCACCACAAATGACATCAGGCCACCTGCACTGTTTTTTGTTTTGTTTAAAGTTTCTAAAGCACATCTGTTTGTGATTTGTTTAATTCACTATAAAGTGTACTTTGTAGGTGGGCCACATGTTGTATTCCCATCAGACTATATCATCCAAGTCAGTGGTCTTTGCAAATGTGGATTTGCAGTGCTCCTAGGTAAGATGGAGCTTCACCATGTACTGATTCAAACATTTAAAACACGATTTTCTGCCCTTAATGTGTCTGACTTTCATTGGTTTTTGTCCATTTCAAGTTATGTAGAACCTTATGGGCATGTCTGTAAAGTTTGCTCAATATTTACAAAGCTGTAGTTAACGGTAATAGTACCTAGTAACTTCTGAGAGTAGAAAGCCAGTAGAATTTGAGTTGGGACTTTTGACCAAGTTTCCATTGACTGGGTCACATGACCATGTTTTTTCAGTGAAATTTAGCGAAAAAAGGTTCATGCATAGCTAAACAATGGTACAAGTAAACCAAATTTTGGTTTATGGAAATGTTCAACGTGAAGTCTCAAAAGTTGTGTCACAGTTTTTTGGATTACTATTTCATTTTCATTTTATCAAACTTTCATTTTTTTCCTTAAAAATAAAACAGTTCTATTTTTCGTAACCCCTCATGTATGGGTCGAGCATTTTAAAGATAACTCTTAACTCCATTTTGCAGAACAGTGCATTAATTACAGTACCTGAAATTTTCGTGCAAGTCTGATCAACCATTTCTGAGATGTGATGCTCTGAATTGAAGCAAATATGGAAACTGTCTTTGATGATACGTAAAGTTAAGCACAACAAATGCTAAGAACCATAATTGGTGAACAATGTAAAATACTGTCTGCAGCAGTATTTGTTTTGTAAGTTTTGATTTTTGTAGTAAATTATCGAGGTTCAGCTGGATTTGGACAGTGGAGTGTGGACTCCTTGCCTGGAAATGTTGGGAGCCAGGATGTTTTGGATGTCTACGTATGAGTTTTTTTTTAGTTTATGCTGATTCTCTTTGTTTCCTGTTTTGACTCTCAAGATTGTAAAATGTAAACATCTGATTCGAATTTCAAGGTTTTGTTAAGAAAACAAAAGTTTGTTTTTTTACCTCAGCCATTGATCTCTCCATCCATATTACGTGGAGATGGAATATTTTGCATAATATTGTTCTTAATCACTCTTCAACATGTTTCATTCACTGTTTTGCCTAATTGAATTTTACTGATATCAAAATAATGAAATGAAATGTGGAGTGATTATCTGGTCATCGTTTGTTTTCAGGATGCAGCTATGCAAGTGTTTGAAAGTGGAGTTGTTGATAACAAAAATGTGTTCATAGCAGGAGGTTCTCATGGAGGCTTTCTTACGGCTCATCTGATTGGCCAGTTCCCTGTAAGTGCATCTGATTGGTCAGTTTCCTGTTTGTGCTTGTTATTTCGTTTCCATTTCGCGTATGAAATCTTTGTGCTTTGTTGATAACTGCTCTATTGTGCGCTGGTGTACTCAAGTCCAGTCGTCCCATTGTGTTGCTCAGACAGGTTACACAATAGAGGTCGCTTCAGTCATAAAGTTTTCTGCTGTTCTTCTGCTTCTGCAGAATGTACATCTCTAGCACTCAGTTTTTATGAACTTTACTTAGAAAGCTCTTGTAAACTAACACTTGTCTAGTAGAATTTTTCTTGAAACTTGACTATTAAGCTGCACTTCCACTGTCTACTTTTAAAACTAAGATTTTCTACGTGAACAGGTTTTCGCAAGAGCAAAAGTCGAAAGTGATTTTAATGTCATTCATTTCTTTCAGGTGCTTTCCAAAGCAGCTGTCTTAAGAAACCCAGTAATCAACATAGCTTGTAAGTGTTGTTTAGATACTATAGCGTACCAGAAAACACAGTGATGATGATCTGTGGCATCTCAGTCGAACACAGTGATGATGATCTGTGATATCTCAGTCAAACACAATTATGATGATCTGTGGCGTCTCAGTCAAAGTTTTCCTTTTTATGGCAAATGTAACATGGTATAAAAAGACATTAAACAAAGGTGAAAGTAATGTTAATAGTTATGAAAATGGTTACATGTCCCTCTTCCGTTATAGAATCAAACTTTAAACCATTTACTTGTTATTAAGATTATGTTGGACTTTACTGACCAGTCGGTGTATTATGCCAAATGTCTACAAACTATAAATTTTAATTTTGTAGAAGTATTTTCTGAAAGTAGAAAGCCTGTGAAATTGTTGACTGTATGAATCTGTTATTGATTGGGTCACATGACCATGTCTTTTTAGTAAAATTTAGCAAAAAAACAAACTAAGGTATATTGATTGCCAAACAACGATGTCAATAACAACAATGTCGATAACAACGGTGTCGATAACAACGGTGTCGATAACAACGGTGTCGATAACAACGGTGTCGATAACAACGGTGTCGATAACAACGGTGTCGATAACAACGGTGTCAATAACATGGTCAAATATTGTTTGATATAAATTCCAAGGTGAGATCTGAAAAATGCTGTAATTTCTGAAATATTGTTTCTTTCCATTTTGTGCAATTTCTAAGTTTTTTCATGAAAATTATGAAAGTTTTTGATAGTCCCTCATCCAAAATTAGAACACTTTGAAAACAAGTCCTAAAAACACTGTTTTTGGTAATGATGCATAAAGCGTTGTATCTGAACATTTCACGTGAATCTGATCAGTCGTTACTGAGATGTGATGTTTCTAAGAAGGCCTACATAACCTTGACTCATATTACAAGTGGTTTTGGGCTTGGTAAAATTGTCAGCTGGTTCATGCTTGAGACCATAGCAAGAATAACAATAACAACAGCAACAGCAGCAGCAGCAACAGACCTGTCATAACAAGCCAACTTGTAGATCACTGTCTCGAGCAATAATGAAATGCCAGAAATCCCCTCTAACTTGGCTAGGGAAGACGTGGAGACTAATAATGTTATACGTGGTCTAAATCAAATTTAGGTTTTTGTGACAGAATACAGGTTTTAGAAATTATCAAAATTGTCTTTTTATTGAGATTCTGGCAACGGCTTTGTCATGGGCTAATGTTTGATAAGTCTGATGAAGTTTGATTAGCAAAGTTGTAAGAAATGTTATGTTGAAATCTCAAGGGTCACTAAGTTACCGATGTCTAATCTTTTTGTCTTGCAGCAATGCTTGGAACCACTGATATCCCTGACTGGTAAATATGCCGTGTTCTTTTGCTCTGACTTGTCATGATGCAGTTGTAGTCGTGCAGCAGTGTGGTAATGACTCTGCTGCATTATTGAATCACACATTATACAAGTAAATGGCAGACGTTGATAGGCTACGGGTCAATCAAAAAGTAATTTCATTACTTCGTTAATTTTTACACGGGAACTTGATTCTGATTTTCTTTATCACTTGACCTTCATTAGAAACAGCCCGTTTCACATCAACTTGAACTTCGTCAACAGATTGGTACGACCAGTGATTTGGACACTTTTGCCATCTGTTGTTGAAACTAAACAACAGATATCTGTAATAACTTCTGGATTAGACACTTTCCTTGTCTATGGATTGGTCAATACAATTCACTTCTGACTCGTGACGTCGAAAAAATTAGATCTGATAATGGAAAGTTGATGATACTGAAAAGTGTGCTAGGGTTTGTGATTTTTCTCTACAGGTAAGTAAATATGACTTGTGGGCGGATGCATCCTTCTGCTGCATCTGTAGCAGATTGTCACCCACCTTTACAGCTCAACATATTATATAACTTTTGTATTTATCGATATCTACAGTAGTAGTTTAGTTTGTCATAATATATATGACCTTTTATCTCACCTACACGTGTTGTTTCACTGGAAACTAGCTTTGGTATCGCTTCGCAGTTTGCGTATAAATATTAAGAGAAGAGGAATTGAATCTGTTTAGTGTAACAAAAAATTACTAAAATGTTTGAATATTGTGGTTTGAATAATGTGTTGCGACTTTTTTCACTCACAATTTTTCAAAACAAAACTGCTACTGCAGTTAACTCTATTACCCAATAAAGTAAGAACATTCATTAAAGTGCTTTTATTGTGCACCACAATAAGACACGTGTCTACTTCTAGTGGTGAAGAACAGAACTAGTCATGGATAATGTACTTGCAGGTGTTTGGTGGAATGTGGCATATCACATGACATAAACAAGGTGCCAGGTAAAGAAGCATACACTGCAGCCTGGGACAGGTCACCCATCAGATATGTAGGGCAGGTGTGTACAATAAATACAATATGAAATAATGCATAAAATGGTTACTTAGAAAACTGTTACACTGTTTCTGAGATTTATTCTTGGACACCTCTGCCAAACGAAATTTGGTCAATGTTATTGATACTGTTGGTTTCCCATGAATGAACATTTCTTTTTGACAAAATTTTACTGACGATGTGATCACATGATCCAATCAATGGTAGATTTTTGAAACAAAAAAAAAATCTAAATTCTGCACACTTTTTACTTTCAGAAAATTTATTTTTATTTTTTTTTTTCTACATATTAGTTAAATGTTATTGTTTGTAATACTGTACGTACTTCTTGTCTAAAGTCCCACATAATCTTAAGTTTATATTATAAATAGACGATGCATACAAATTTCCATTTCAGGTAAAGACACCATCCATGTTGATGATTGGTGCTGGTGACAAGAGGGTGCCACCAAAACAGGGAGAGGAATTCTATAAAGCGTTAAAGGTTAACCGTTGTGAAGTCAGGTATGAGGGCTTCTGCTGTTGTAAACCTGCCGTCCATTAAAAAATAAAACTTGCGCGTTAGACAGCAAACCCGTGTGGAACTAGTCCCAACTTGTTCTTTATTTATTTACAAGATAATAAATAGCTGCAAAAATTTGCGAAATTTGGATTTATAATAGTTCATCATAGCAGACCATTTGAAACCAGAAGATGAGAAGACGACCTACCTTCTTTTTACTAGCTTGTTCTGAAAATTCGATAAAAAACGTATAACTTGTTCGCTGTAGTTTATTCAAGAGGTGTATTCTGCAACCAGAAACAACTCCCAATTTTGCTAAATGTTACAGCCATGCAATGCAGCACAGTCTTTAAAATTTTTGCCCTAGTTTTGCTCAGATTGTGTTATAAGTTTCATGATATAGCAAGTGAGGCCTTAACTATAGAGTTCATTTGATGGTTTATACAGCCACGATTCGCAATTGACTTTTGTCTGTTTTGATGCAGTTTGTCGCTAGCTCAGTGCCCAAGGCATTAATACATTCAATGAATTATTAATATATTTCCAAAAATGATTTTTTACAGAATGCTCCTTTATCCAGAGAATTCACATCCACTGAACAAGGTAGACTGTGAGGCAGACTGCTTCGTCAACATCTTTAAGTGGTTCAAAGATCACATGTAACACTGACTGTATTTAGCTGGATTCTCAATAGAGGGCACAACTGTGTGAACCCGTAATAGTGGAGGGCAATTCCAAAGTGGGAAATTATGTGCATTTGTGCTAAAATCATGTCATGTGGAACTGGTGGAATTTATGTCAAGGTGCAAGGAGTTGGTGTCAGTATTCCATCAATACAATCTCCAAATGTCAATCCAATTTAAGTATTCACTTCATAAATATCCTGGTGCCTGGAACCGTGTTTTTTGTGCATGTGTGTGTGGTCCATAGATAATGTTTTGTTTAGACTCTGTTGCAGGAAAATATTAAGTTCTGATATCGGCCATCCTGACTTCAAGTTTTCCAAGGTGTAACATATAAGCATTATTTTGTGGACATTAAATTTTCTTAAAATTATTTTATCTTGTTGATTTAGGGACTCGGATATTGCACTCGATACATCTTTTAAAAGCTGATGTTATTCATAATAAATAAGGCACATATAGGATACAATGTTAATTAAATTATTTATTACACAACAAGCCTGCGAGAAACATAAATGATAAACTTAGAAATAAATACAAATAAATTAACATTTACGTAATATACAGCATAACAATGTTTCCCTAAAAACATCTTGACATCTGGTTGCACATATCACAACCGCAACTAGCATCTTTCACCAAACATATCCTACACAGATCCTAAAGCATGATCACCAAGTATTTGTTCCCTTGCATGTTAATTTTGTTGTTAGTATAGTGACATTTGTTATCAGTACAGTTACTGTTTTTTTAGGTAATCCTGTTCTAATCAGAGTCAAATATTAATATTACATGGTTTTTGTCTCAAGGTTAAACAAAATACTAACAGACACATCCAAATGAAACATGTATAATTTGTAGTCTAGACTAATATTCGGTCATTATTGGCAAGCCTGCGTGACTAGTACAAATTCTTCAACTGATGTACACAACATAGATAAGTCTCGAAACCTTGAAAGGTATAATTTTGTTACAAAACAACCTTGAGAGATGTGCATTGTTATGTAACATTTAAAAACAAACAAAATATAACATTAAGTGTCATCCCAGTCACTCCACCCAACTTCTAATATCTATCTACATCAACCTGTAGCCTACCTAAACTGGTACAATGTTTGCAATGGTCATTTCTCTCACCATCTTCAGATGTTGCAGCATTCTTAGAACCAACACAGGTATGATTTTCTCTCGTGATCATTAGTGAGCAATTTTCTTAGAAATTTTGTATTTCTCTTGAAAAAGTGCTCATCATTTGACCATGACAAGTGTACTTCATACAAAATCTAAATATGTTGTAACGCCCGACGATGGCCAGAAAATCGACAGATAAAATGGCGTGTCGATGTAAACAGGATATAGAACTGGGTGTAAGTGGATCTTAGTAGTGACTTGCATCACCACTTCAATTTTAGCAAGTTGGTGATGCCACAAAATTAATTTAGAACACGAGCACCCTTAAGTGAAATATATCGAACTAAAACAAGTCCAACATTCAAATTTTTCATCGTATAGTAAAATTGTTCACAACTTGGCATCACCATTTGACTTAGATGGGTAAATGATGAGTCAGTAAATGAATTAAAAAGTATAAAAGACTGTCTCCGTGATAGCAAGTAGCATATATTCAAGAAAACAACAACGGTTTAAAAACTTGACATGTTTCGGTGTTATTTATTAAACACCATCCTCAGAAGTGATAATACAGTGGCCACCTAGCTAGGCCCAGCAACAATGAAGCACAGATACAGTCAGTTACAGGGAGTGACAATGATCTAGTCACCAAAACATGTCAAGTTTTAAAACCGTTGTTGTTTTCTTGAATATAAAAGACTGTATTTTGAAACAGAAAGGTTCATATTGAAAATTTGAGCAATCAAAATTTATTGCTAAGAAAATGTATGCCGCAAAGGAATAAAGAGTGTCATTCTACAAACCTGGACCATTTTTCGTAACACTGTTTCACATTGGGTTTTAACAACATTAAAAGACCCTTGTAATATCTGAAATGATACAGGCTCAATTTGTGATTGTAACAACTGCAGGTTCAAAACAAAATGATTATGAAAAGGCATTAAGAAACTGGACAATGACTACAATACTAAGGATAACATTCGTGTCTATATTCTAAGAACCATACAGGAATGAAACAAAATGAGGATTTACGGTATACAAGTAACATGAACCGGACACAATACAAGCACTTAAACGTACTTGCGTATTAAACTGTGGTGTACAGTAAGCAAAACACGCTTACAAAATGGATCAATTAAAATAAAATAATCCAACTGACACAAGATAAGACTGGAACCAGTATTTTAAACATTCAATAAAATCAAACATTTCAATCCACATCCACCAAAAACTTCCTAGAGACGTTTATTAAAATCATGAGTGAAACACCCGGTCTACGATTAAATTAAAACCGACTAAAACAGAATAAGTGAATACATTGCACAAGCCCTCCCCTGAACTTAGCGCTTGATCTCCAACTGTCCACCTGATCACAGAATGAAACTGTAATTGTGCTTGATTGACAAATTATAAAGTTAAGAATCTTACGTTAATAGCATTATTAAGTTTTATAAAAATTTATATCGAGAGATTTTGGTGATCAACAGTAGTTCACGCTAATAAACCTTTGTAATTAAATATCTTGACAAACTACAGTAAAGGCTGAAAGTAACGAGACATAATAAAATGAAATTCCCTGTCTTGACAATTGACACATGCGAAATTCCCCATCATACTAGTCGTCCATTATCACCAAGAATGGCTGTAATATTTCACACAAGCACGAGAGGATTATGAGAAAGTGTTACAGACAGAATGACGAGTCATGAGGGTCATCTCACGTCATGAGGGGTCATCACTCGTCATGAGGGGTCATCACTCGTCATGAGGGGTCATAACTCGACATGAGGGGTCATCACTCGNTCATGAGTGAAACACCCGGTCTACGATTAAATTAAAACCGACTAAAACAGAATAAGTGAATACATTGCACAAGCCCTCCCCTGAACTTAGCGCTTGATCTCCAACTGTCCACCTGATCACAGAATGAAACTGTAATTGTGCTTGATCGACAAATTAGAAAGTTAAGAATCTTACGTTAATAGCATTATTAAGTTTTATAAATATTTATATCGAGAGATTTTGGTGATCAACAGAAGTTCACGCCAATAATCCTTTGTAATTAAATATCTTGACAAACTACAGTAAAGGCTGAAAGTAACGAGACATAATAAAATGAAATTCCCTGTCTTGGCAATTGACACACGCGAAATTCCCCAGCATACTAGTCGTCCATTATGACCAAGAATGGCTGTAATATTTCACACAAGCATGAGAGGATTATGAGAGTGTTACAGACAGAATGACGAGTCATGAGGGTCATCTCACGTCATGAGGGGTCATCACTCGTCATGAGGGGTCATCACTCGTCATGAGGGGTCATAACTCGACATGAGGGGTCATCACTCGACATGAGGAGTCATCACTCGACACGAGGGGTCATCACTAGTCATGAGGGATCATCACTCAACACGAGGGGTCATCACTCATTATGAGGGGTCATCACTGGACATGAGGGGTCATCACTGGACATAAGGGGTCATCACTGGACATGAGGGGTCATCACTCGTCATGAGGGGTCATCACTCATCATGAGGGGTCATCACACGTCATGAGAGGTCATCAGTTGTCATGAGGGGTCATCACTTGTCATTTTGACTAAGCATAATTAGGTGTCGTGATGGGAAACAATATTTTGTAGATTACTTTTGATATACACAGCACAGTCCATTCCCTGGTATAAACAGCAGTCTATCCCCTGGCATACACTGCACAGTCCATCTCTTGGTATACACTGCACAATACATCCCTTGATATACACTGCACAGTCCATCTCTTGGTATACACTGCACAGTCCATCTCTTGATATACACTGCACAGTCCATCCCTTGGGACTATATTCAGTTTTATAAACCAAACACTTCAGATTAAATTTTCCATGGATCAGTCATGACCTAAATGCAAATATGTAGCAACCAAGAATCAGTTGAGCTGAAGTAGTCATAGTAACGTTCCCAGGCAACAGTAGAACTGAAGTGTCATGATAATGTTCACATTAACGCCATTTGTAATCAGAACAGACAATTAGAGTTAAGCAAAGCAGAATCTTACTGCCCAACTTTCCCTAAATCTCAAAATCTTACCTGTTCCAACTCTGAACACCAAAAGATTAGAACTGTCATAATATCTACTTGGTGCATTCAGTTAAGAGTACGACTAGCAAACACACACAATCTGTGATTCTGGAAACACAGTCAACTTATTGCACGTTTAACATTTAACTTCCTAAAATTTTGTGACCAACGTGAACAATGTAAATCTGTTCCTAAGAAATAATTGCCGTAGTAAATGACATACATGACGTGACACTGAGCACAAAAACGTAACAGTTTGTCCATGTAGTAATAAATATAAGAGCATAGTACTTCATACCAGATATAAACTAAATTATAAAATAACAGTTACACAAACAATGAAGCGTTACGAGCGACAAAAAGAGTAAAAGCTGGACACCACCGAACATTACATTCACCAATGGTTAAGACCAGTATAGAAACACTACACGTAACTCTAACCTAACAAATTCAGACTAGATATAAAAACCTTTCGCACCTAACTCATACATTGCTAATATTGATTTATACGCACAAATAATACAGTAAATGTTATCAATCAAGGTTGACTTCCAAACTAGCACTAACTCAACCAGGCCTCTTACTAACACCAGATCTCTGACACAAACAGAAGCAGACGACAATGACCATTAGTTGTAAGTTAATACCACAAGCTGTTACTGTACCTATCTCGACACACTTCAGACTATCATAGAATACAAGCGCATAACTAAGTTTTCTACAAGTTACAAACAAATACAGACAATGAATATATGCTTTCTCAATCCTATTCATATTACATTATCATACAGTGCAAATTCATCAATTTCCTCCAGGGATAAAATGAAAATTAAAATATAAACATTCAGCTGCTTTTTGAATCTCACTCACTCATTATCACACACGAGCTTATCGACTTTTATCAAAGATGGAACACAGGATAAAATCTACATAGACTTGGATACTTTTTAACCCACTCATTGATGGAAACACTGCCATTAAAAATCAATACTATATTCCATGACTTCCTGGACCATAAAACCTTGACACAAAGTCAGACATCACATGCCAGTCAAGCTGTCAATCAGAGTCTGAGCCCCTCCTAGCTGAGCCATTGCTAAGCAGCCTGGTGGTGCTGGTTGGCCCTCCTATGCCCTTAACTGACTGTGTCGCCTCCTCCACCTGTAGCCTGCTACAAACAGTCTGGTAAGTCTTGATATCCAGCTCGGACTCGGGAACGCCTTGCAGCTCAAAGTCCGAGTAGCATTTCTGTGTGTAGAATTCAGAATTAGAAATAAGCATCCACGTCGCAATAACTAAGTATGTAACGAAAGGCATACAACGGCAAAACTACTTCTCATCTGAGCAAGGAACAAGCTGGGAACAATATTGTATTTTGGACAATTTTATAGCAGCAGGTGATCTATATCGATGTGGGCTTACTGCCACTTTAAATACACGATCATGAAATAGGTTAACAACGACAAACTGATCTCGGCATTTTCCTTTCAAGTCAGTTTCTACCAATAAAGGAATGCACAGCAGAAGGCCTGTGACTGATAACAAGAGTCACATATGGTGACTTTTCACTCTTTTGATGGTGTCCTGAGTGACCTGAATTACATGTCATGCTATATGGTATATGGAAAGGTTTGAAGTGGACTTTGTTCAGGTGAGCCTGACCGACTTCATTAACGTGTACTTTAGGTCACAAGAAAGATGTAAGGAAATGTGCCTTTACCAGGCTTAGTATGTTAATATGGTCAGTTAATAATCTGAAGAAGTGATCAGACACAGCAGATAGAACTTCCCTGCCATTGCAACTTAGTGAAGTTGTCATCAGTTTAGCGTTACGCACATGCGCTGTGGAATGAGTATCACGATTTCACCGATTGGATAGTCGGCATATTATCAGTTCGACAGCAATAGCAAGGGGAGAAAGTTGGCAAACCAATGTTTACATAGTCCAACTCTCTCATGGTCTGCTTTCATCTGATAAGCTCACGTAATCCAGTAATTATGTTGTAAACAGTGTGCCTGACGCTAAGCCATACTTCAACATACCATTTCCAAACGATGTTGAACAAACGTGAAAACAATTTGTTTTGTATGAAAGACTATCAACAAAAAACTTCGAACGATTGAGTTTCAAAGACATTAGGCTTAGCTTTCACACGCTGATTTCTTCATGGGACTGTAAGCTCTGACTTGCTCACTACCACAGCATTGTGTACTAACACAATAGACTTTTTTGTCTAGTTTAATCGAACCTGATACTAGATCAGATCCTGATGTTTGAAATTTTTTGGTTTTAACAGCCCAGGGGAATGGAACGTAATGCTTAGGAGCGTTTTGTAGATGCAAGAATCTTGCCAAAGGATAATGCAAGACCCAACTAGCACACACTAGCGACCGCTCAAGTAAAGATAGGTAAGGTTGGAGTATTGAATTGTGGGATATCACTCGTAGTTTCCATAATTGCAAAAGTGGAAATTTCTAGATGCAAGTGCTTCTTTGTATTAGGGGAGCATAGAATGCAGTCCTTAAAGAATATACAGATTTTGATCATGACATAAAAGTTTAATGTTAAATGTTTAGTGCTGAATAGAAGCGATCTGGAGGATCCAAACAAAGGGAAAACTGCTCCCTATAGCGGTTTCTATTGCCCTCACAGATTATAAGAGACTAGTTGCCCCCACTTAATGCATATCTCTCTTTATACGTCCCCCACAACAGACAGTCACAAAGTATTTGAGTGACACACCCACCTGTACAATATTGGCAAGACACGTGAGTTGATAAGGGTGCAGTGACAGGTCCAGTCTGTCTGTAAGCCATTCACAGATCCTCCTCATCTGCTGGGAGTACCACTCCTGTCAATAACATTACACAACAAGATAAGCATGACAATTTTTTGCCCCTCCAGCACATAGTGTGGCCACAAAACAGATCTTATTTGGTCACTGACAATAAAAACAAAACTTTACTTCACAGTTTGTACCATGCAGTAGTTGTAAAAACAACACTTTGTAATTTCCTCACTCCGAGTAAGAAGACAGTCGGCCTTTGTGAAATATCAATTAGTTTTGCTGTGTGAAATACATGAACACTGCATGTCATAGAAAAATGTCTTCAATATAATGGCAATAAACTTGACACAGGCATTCTTCTCCTAAGCGCACCTAGTAAATCTATGATCAAGATTCTAATTTGACTAGTAACACTCGCGAAGGTTAAGGATGAAGTTGTAAACATTACACCCAAAGGACAGTATATCATCAGTATACATACCCCCATAATACTCAACACATAGATCTCAAAGGACAGTATATCATCAGTATACATACCCCCATAATACTCAACACATAGATCTCAAAGAACAGTATATCATCAGTATACATACCCCCATAATACTCAACACATAGATCTCATCGACGATCTTCTGCCTCAGCATGTCCAAGTTGACACGCATGAAACTCACGTATTCTTTGCCCAGTTCATTGGTGGGTTTCTGAGGAAATCGACACAAACATTTTAACAATCTGGATTTGATCTTTACTTACAACTTCCAAACCTTCGCCTTATATTACAACAGAATACATCAGTTTCAATTTCTTGACCAGGATTCAAGTGTTTGCACTGACCAACAGCTCCCTTCACAGTTAGTGGCAAATGATTGTTACGTTATTTTAGAATAGCTGAAGTTTACATTATCAATCTAGATGACTACATTAGAAACGCGTATTAAAAGGCAAATTTCTTAAAAATATTCCATTATTAAAATCCTATTTCATTTTCTATCAAACGTGGTAAAATTTGAAGAAATTTTGAAAAATGTAAAAAAGTCAATTTGGGCAAACAGTTACATTCGAAAGAAAGTTGAGTAGACACAAGAATCTCGGGAATGAAACTAGTATGATCACGTTCTTTGGTTGTAATAAATAATAACACTATATCTTGCCAAACCTTGTGTAATCTCGTGTTTTTATCTACAGAATGTACAGCATGTTGTCAACTTACGGTGAGTGATAGCAGGGATGAGAAGAACGAGCCCTCGTCGTAGCGTGACAGTTTGTTGAGTACATTGTCAAGAACACTTATGAACCTGTCGGTGATACCACGTAACATCTGTACCTGTATCTTCTCAAGAAGCTCGTCAATTCGCGTATGGTACTGGTGCTAAACAGGCAGTAAATATCAACAATTTAGTGTGCTTAAGGATATCTCAAATCTTATTCACAAAAATTGTATGATTTTACAATATTTCATACATGTCTAGCAAAATACCTTGTCTTCATTCTCGAGGAATTTTAACTACGAAATATATACCACGTACTAACTTAAGGAAGAAAACAAAATGATGGAACCGCACAACCGTGTGCAAATTCGTTTACTATTTATCCGAGGTCAAAGGTTAAAGGGTTGTCATCAAATAGAATCTCTCGTCAGGCATAACGCAGCTCTGTATGAACGCACAGTTCTTTCATTCAGTGAGTCGCCATAATACCGAGACAACGAAGTGCAGATATGATAGAAAGATGGCAAGGAAATTGAAGACAAAACATAGTTTTGATCCCGAGGGAGTTGTGCATCTGCAAGCATATAACCATTGAGAATGAGTGTTTCGAGTCATTGCACGTATCTCTGAGAGTTTTCATGAACACAGCAAGTTGTGAAAAGAGATAAGTCCTCACCCAAATTCATTAATTTGACACTTCACTGTTTTGATCTCATGCTTACTACACGCTTAAACCAAATCAATTTTCATTGTCCATTTCATTCTTGGTCTCACATCAGTCTCCCGGCATGTGGTGTGTATAACAAGAAACTATTGACCTACTTTTAAGTAGGTCAAAAGTTGACCCCGCCTGGACTGGAGACGGTCACGATATTAAAACATTTTAGTGATAATTAAGTTAATGCAAATTCAGTTGACATTGTGATTGAATGTTGAAATAGCAAACATAGTTAAGGCATGTACAGGTTATATTGACTGAAACAAGTTTTCACCGAATAATTAGCTGCAAACCTTGAGAAGTTCATGGCTCACCTTTTTTCTCGGCTTTGGCAAATCGACTTAATTTGAACTTAGGAACGCGAGTTCTCAAAAACAGCTCAGTGGAATTTGCTGAAACTTTCTAAACTTAATATTTATGCATAAATCTCAAAAATGCTGTAAGGATTTTTGATACAAAGGCCTAGTTTTTGCGTAATGTAACAGACGAATATGACTTGTTGGAATTTTTTACAGAAATACCTATTAGTAACATTTTGGCATTTAATTTGTCATACAAACCAAACTAAAAGACTACGGTAAATTCCTAACAACATTTTTGAGGTAACTGGTGAAATTTTCATTTAAAAAGGTTTCATTAAAATTGACTGAGAGGTTGTTTTGCTATGAATGCACCTTTCTCAAAAATGAAACTTTTCAATTAAAAAAGGTGTTAATGTAATAATAATAATAATGGTACATGAATATAAAACAACTTTATAATCCCTGATCTTTTTTTCTGTCAGATAACCTTAACTTTTGTTTGGTGTAAATTCGTTGTCTCAAACAGGCATGATATTGATACTGGCAGTAGTTAACATTTCAACAACTTCAAGCCACAAAACACTTGACAACCAAAAATGTCAATCTTTGAGGGAGACCACTTACAATACAGCTGTTTGCAATTTTACACCTAGAAGTCAATACTAAAAGTTTACCAATGACTTCTGACCCAGAGAGAACTGACTGTACATCACATTCAAATTCACCACAGAATTCAAACTTAGTTTAAGTTAATTGCTAGGTCAATGTCAACTAACTTTTATGATAGCACTTCTAATGAAATGACCTTCAACCCAATGTCATTGGTTAGTACAGAGATCACATGACAAGGGAAGAGACCAACTGGAAGGGAACATTCCAAGAGAAAAAAATAAAATCATATAGAAATGGCATGATAAAATGTGCATAGCTGCAGTGTGAAAGATCCGTGTTTGAAGAGAATGAAAATAATTGTTCACTTCATTCAAAATGAAAATTACCTTAATCTTAGTAAGATTGAAAATTTAGAAATGCATATGATTATGACTTATAAGTCATAAAAGCACCTTCAGGACCTCGTGGTAAACAACGTCTTCCTCTCAATAAAAATGACAAGACAACAGCTTAATAATACAATACACATTGAACAGAGATAAAAAGACATTGATAAAATAAAACTCATCTTTCATATCCATGTTGCAGACTTTGATACACTCATACTCAAATACACGACTTATTGTTTGTACGAAAATTTGTGTGTATCAATAATGTATTTCAATTTTATTTAGTAGACTAAAACGTGTAATCAACATTACTAAAGCACAAGTGACCCCTTTGCTGTGTATCAGCAGAAATTCAAAATTTAAACTCAAAATTTTATTCTAAAATTTTCCATTTCATAAAGTGGTACGAGTTCCTCTTGAGAAGAAGTTTCAACTTAATCAATTTGCACTACAGTTTGCTTTATGAACCGTTTAACTAAATGAGGCAGAAAAGGTTTTAACTTTCTTTTAAGGTCAAATATTGATCAGCTATAGACATACTTACTGTGTCCATACTCCCCCAAGCACACAGCTTGACCGACTGGTTCCTGTAGTCCAGTATCACATTGACCATGACACACACCTCACTGGGCACGGCGTAGTCGGCCCCTTTACCTCCCTTCTTCATCCACGTCTCAAAGAACTTCATTGTCCTGTGGCACCCAATGACATGAAGGCAATAACAAAAGGCTTGAATCACACAATAGGATGATCAGGACTACTGGGATAGGGTGCGTAAAACAAGTTTATGCATGGAATAACTTAGTTGCATGATATAAAATGCATTTTTGCACGTAACAAAGTGATGTTGCCGGTGACATTCAGCAGTTAACTTTCAGGGCTTGGAATGACCAATGACAAAATACGCGGAAACTTTTACAGCCCAAAACATGCGCGCTACCCAGCCTTGAAATAGTTGATGTGAACCTTTCGCCGACAAAAATCGGGAGGACTAAAAAGAGAAAACGTTTCCACCATCAGTAGCATGCGTCTGCGTCTTTTTAGCTCGTCCGTCCACTCCCACCCCCACACATTTTTGGCTGCAGAGCCGCAGTATTTGTCACCGCGGTTTACAATCACACGAGACGCCATTGAAAATCCCACCACGCTATCCCAGATGCCCCGGCAATGTTGACAATTTACGTTCCTCCGAAACATGAAGAGCAACTTCCGCTTTTCGAGGTGAACGTCGTCGGCAACGCCGCGGTAAGAAAGGAATTTGACGTGGAAATTTTATATCAAATCCGATTTTTTTTTTACGCGGAAATATAATAAAATGCGCGGACAGAACATTTGAAAAAAGCAGAAATCCGCGTTTCCGCGGAAAATTCCAAGCCTTGAACTTTATCCAATTAAGCCCTGGTCCACATAATGTTTACAGTTAAAGTCTCTACGGATCATGATCTGCTGTTCAACACCTCAACTTTCTTCATACTCAGGCATATCTACTCCTCCAAAACATTGTCACTGCAGTTTTACCATTTGCTTGAACTGAAATTGGCAATAATCGATGGAAATTCCCTTGCCTTGGCACATGAAACTAACCTACAGTGACAACCCTTTTAAAAATGGCCCATGTTTTGAAGGAATAACAACCAATCAGATCTTCTTAAATCGAGAAATTAGCACTAATCTGAGCACCGAACAAAACACGATCAATTTCATTAAAGTGCGAAAATCCACTGTGACTATGACAAACTGAATGTTCATAACATTCAATTGCCATTTATAAGAATCTAGGTACTTAACAGCTGAAAACTGAAGGTGAATGAGGTACATATCACTTGTTATTAACACTTGTCTATTACTAGCAACCAAACACAGGGTGATGCTTATTACAAAACAGCCTGCTACCAACATAGGGTGATGCCTATTACCATCATAGGGTGATGCCTATTACCAACATAGAGTGATGCCTATTACAAAACATCCTGTTACCAACATAGAGTGATCCGTATTACACAACAGCCTGTTACCTTGACGCTGCAGCCTCTATCATGTCCGCTGCCATCAACTTGAGCCGTTGGTCAAGGTGGTCAGCGAACACCTCGTCTGGCCAGTGGAGTTCACGGATGAACGACTGTAAAGCATCTAGTTTCCACAACATGTCCTCTGATGTCTTACAGCCGTTTCTAAGGAAATACACGACAGGTTGGTGAGGCAGAAGTACATGACATCTATAACTTAAACAGATGTCTTGTTGCCATGGATACAGAAATATTAATAATTATGATGGGATATTGAAGACAATTCAATTCCAAACATTTCAGCTCTAATGGGAATAACTAAGAAAATTAGTAATCAATAATTCTATTTGCTGAGCTGGTTTCTTATACTTATCATAATTCAACGTGATTCTGAAGTCAAGCTGAATAATTTTGCAGCTCAAATTTGTGCCAACCAGGACAAATTTCAGGTTGTATTTGTTCAATTACAACTCAAAATTCGCGATCCATAAGTCCCAACATCAAACACACTGTCTGGTAACCTACCCCTGTAATTGCCATCTCTCCCGTTCAAACCCTCTGTGAATGGACTGTGCTATGGAAGACTCCATCAAGTCAACGTAACGTATCACCTGTGGCGCAAACACATCCCGTAGGTGCATGTGAAACCTCCCCCCTCGCAAGCTCTCTACAAATGTAAACAAGAAAGTTTATTGCACCATTTCAGCAGGCAAGCAGACATAAGAGTTCACAAAACAAAACAGATGAATGTAAAAGGTCGTGCAATATGGCAAATGATGCGGCATTCGTGACGCCTTTCAGTAGCCAATGAAAAGACAATATTATCTACGTTTGCAGAAAGAGTCGTCAACAAGATTAGAACAAGTTCTTGTCTTCCAAAACAACCAATGACAACAGGGTAACCACTTTCAATTAAAGACAATACAGCCACTGAGAAGAGTCTGTACCCTGTATACAAAAAACAATCAATGATTAGAAAGTTTTCTTTTCCATTGTTATACACAACTGCCAATAACATCATTCAAATTCCTAAGTTCACCATCACCATCCAGTCAATGAACATACCAGTACTCCTTGAAACATGACCACGTCACTTGGTTTTCATTGAAAATTTACCAAGACAATGCCTTAAGTTCAGTTTGCTGTGTCACAACACAACTAAAGTACCGGTATGGTTCGGCAGACACCTGGTTGTAACAGATACCATTCCACAGAAACCATCAGCAAACACTTGACCTTTGACCTTCGCCTAAGAACAGCAACACCTCACTTCATGTTACACAAAACAAAAATTGTCAAAAACATTTAAGAGTGACTCCATGTAAAAACCAACAGATAGAGTCTATACCCAAAATCACCGATTTTTTTTAAACTTAGCACATGAGTTTGGTTTGTTGAGATGTAGAAAAACCTCACTTTTTAAGAATTTTCATTCATTATTTTTTCTTTTTATGACCTGTACCTCCATTTTGCAACAAAATTGGGCGTCGAAGTAGGCATGTTTGAATGCATTTTACTAGCATGTGTGGTAAGGACAAAACAAATGAATAATACGAATTGAAAGGGCAACGGCTGAATAATTTAATGGCATAACTTTCAAAATCCATTTTCAAGTTTGTACGTTTTGAATTTGTGAGGCAAAAACGGCTATTTTTCAGGTTTTCACTGAAGCCATTTTCGGCCAAATTTGGCACTCTGTAGCAGCCATAACGCACCTTTTCTGAAATTGACTTTATAATAATTTGTTTAGTCATTCCTAACCTGTTCATAATCTAAAATAAAAAATCTTGCCTCTA
>NMRA01000662.1:31916-47071 GCA_002633005.1 Phoronis australis
TTTGCTGAAAATCTTGTTGACCTTTTACCTTTTTTCAATGCCTAACCTATTGCTTCAACATTCGTCTCATCCAAATAGTACTCTGGGGCTGCCTCAAATGACTCTCCGGTTCTTGCATCTGAGAGCATTTCTGACCACTGTCGTGCGATGTGGTCATACGTGGTTTCCCTCTGTAAATGTTCAGTATGGTTACCCACATCCAAATGCTGACCTAGTTCTGCGTCTGTAGCAAAAAATTTCGAGTAACCTTGCTGGGTACAAGGGACCTTTGTTGAGGCTCTTCACTAGATACAATGCCAACCTTAACTCTTGGTGTTGAAAATCCGCCATGTCTAGAGACGTTAGTGTATTTTAGAGAAATAGATTACCCATTTTCTCAGTATTTGTAAGAACTTGTCGTCACCTACATGGAATGATTTCCACATGCGAATTCCTTGGGTGGAATAGTGGGAATTTGGGAATGTGCTTATACCAGGAACTGAGTATTTGGAAAAGACTTTGTTGCATTGACTGAACATGCATACATGTACACATAACATCCCTTCACACGGCCACGGGAAAGTAATGCTTCTTTCAAATCCAGAAAGTTTTGTTACCTTCGGCTACAAAGTACTTTGCATGTTGTTTGAGTGGAGCGATCTTGCGATCACAGAGATCCTTTCCATTCTGACATTCACCAAAGTCATATCTCGAAACATAAATGCAGGTAGAATTTGACAAGGCTGCTACGTTCAGGAGGAGAGGAGCAGAGTGGTAACATCCAGCATTACCTGACTCTTCCATGACTGGTCCTTTTCAGTCAGAAATTCACCGACTATGGGTAGTACGAGTGCGTACTCTGTCACAGGCCTTGCTTTGTGAGGTAGTTTCCTGTATCTCAAATGTTCAGTGGTGTCTGTGACATAACTCACTAAAGCACAAAGCTTTAAAATTTGTGATCGGATTTTTTGCAGAATAAACTCTACAGGAACATGAAAGCCCATCGACATCGTCCGCCATTTTGTCTTTTTAAAATGCACTTGCTTCTCTCAAAACCATGAGTCATTACAAATATAAATTCTTACTCGTTTAATCTGAAAGGCATTTATTTCCATTTAAAATTTCTACAGAGTGTTTGAGTGTTTAAATTAACCTGATAATGTAAAAGAAATGAAAGAATACAAGAGCGTTACACGTACATTTTTTTATATATCCTCAAGCTTAACCTCAACTGACTCCCTCAGTGGACAAAGGTCATTGGGCTCAAGTTTGATACTAGCTGCGTAATAAACCCGGAAAACATCTTGTTTTCATTTGAAAGAGTTTAGACTTGGTTTCGTTTCTATAACTATTTAAAGCAGACTTCTTGCCTAAAAGTTTATTCCAATGGTCTGTAAACTCTGCTCGTCATTTCCAAACTATGAAAATAGACAGTTTTTAAAGACAATTTTCACTAAGGTGCAAAGTTGAGGCAAGATTTTTTATTGCTCAGTCCTTAAGACTAAGTCTTTAACTGTATGTTCAAAACGTCACATAAGGCTACAAGGTGTTTTATGGCAGTAAGAAGGTCACAAAAATGGCCACTAAAATTAGCCCCAAAAAGTGGTCTGTGGATTATCTCCCCTGTCTAGCACAAAACTGTCAGATTTTAATAAATGGCACAGAATTATGTACAGTATACGTTGGTTATTTCAGCCACCAAAATATAGCTTTTGATCTATTTTGTATGTTACTCATTTTTGTTGCTGAAAACGTGCGATTTTTGAGACGGCTAATATGCCCAATTNCCCTCGCAAGCTCTCTACAAATATACACAAGAAAGGTTATTGCACCATTTCAGCAGGCAAGCAGACGAAGAGTTCACAAAACAAAACAGATGAATGTAAAAGGTCGTGCAACATGGCAAATGATGCGGCATTCGTGACTCCTTGCACAGTCGCCAATGAAAAGACAAATATTTTCTATGTTTGCAGAGTCATCAACAAGATTAGAACAACTTCTTGCCTTCCACAACAACCAATAACAACAGGGTAACCACTTTCATTTAAAGACAATACAGCCATTGAGAAGAGTCTGTACCCTGTATACAAAAAAACAACCAATGATAAGAAAGTTTTCTTTTTCATTGTCATACACAACTGCCAATAACATCACTCAAATTCCTAAGTTCACCATCCCCATTCAGTCAATGAACATACCAGTACTCCTTCAAACATGACCATGCCACTTGGTTTCCATTGACGATTTACCAAGACAATGCCTTAAATTCAGTTTGCTGTGTCACAACACTACTAAAGTACCGGTATGGTTCGGCAGACACCTGGTTGTAACAGATACCATTCCACAGAAACCATCAGCAAACACTTGACCTTTGACCTTCGCCTTAGAACAGCAACACCTCACTTCATGTTACACAAAACAAAAATTGTCAAAAACATTTAACTGTTAAGTTTCTTCAAAGAGGCTATGCAACGGTTGGATTTTCGAATTGAACATCAACTAAAGATTGGTGGTCTAGGGCCTTGCAAATCAAAGTGCACTTACGGTCCTGCCTCAGATAGTCATTGAGCAGCTGGAACAGAGGGAAACTGTCCCAAGTGTCGGGCAGTTGGCACTCCAGCACCGCGTCCATGTCCACGGCGAACAGAGACCAGAAGATCTCGGCATGTTCTACCAGCAGGTCACTGAACCAGGCAAACGCCTACAACGGTGTGTCAGGAACCGGTAAAAATGCAATGAAATAAAATTGTTGACTTATGGCTCTTTAAAAAACACTCTTTTCAATTAGTGAAAAGCACCTTCTAGGGTATTTTGAATATTGTCGAAGTAAAACTGCTCCTTCGACGGACAGCGAACAAAATTGGGAGCCATTGGTCCAATGCGATCAGTCAACTATGTTGCATACAAATCTGCCAATCACAATTTACCGCTTCTTTTTGAATTAATACATAAAATATGATACAAACTTGAAAACACAGACCAGTCAGAAACATACGATTAATAAATAATATTTAAAAACAAAAACGACAAATTCAAAAATCTCGACTCATATTTTTCACGTGAATGTTAACATAACATGATGCACAGGAATGTCGAGCCACAAAAAAACAGAAGTCCAAATAAAGTGCGTCTTAATCATGTCTAAAAGACTTGACATGCCATTCAATGATAAAAACTTAAAAAGCATAAACTTCTATAATTAAAAAGAACGCTTCCATGACAAAGCTAAATGCCATTAGTTGCAAACTTTTATAAAAGTTCAAAACATGTCTTAGAATAATCTACCGTGCAGAGAAAGGTCTCAATAATTTTAGAGAATATTTTCAACTTGCCTGACCTAAAAAACATTAATTTGTTGTTCGAAAAATGCTAATCAAGCATTTTCTAAGACATGAGATATGGTTGGCCAATGCAACCAAAATGTGATGAACAGTTGATTCAAAGGATGACCAACCATATAAAAGTTCAAACAGAAACACTGCAAGTAACAGCTGGTGAATGAAGAGTGTGTATATCTATGTTCAATAAGGGGAAAGTTCCACACTGAGATCAGGCCAGTAGCCAGATATTATGAAGGTATTTTGGACAAGTGGACCCGTAGCCTGCTATTATAAAGTTATTTTGGACGATTAGACCCGTAGCCAGCTATTGTGAATGTCTTTTGGACAAGTGGACCCGTAGACAGCTATTATGAAGGTATTTTGGATGAGTGGACCCGTCACTTGAACTTTTCAACAATTCCTATCCCTCCTCTGCTGTCAGAATCAGCTCCCCCTTTACTAAGTAACGTTGCGTTCAGTAGGACTGTAATTCACAACAGAAATCTTGAGAGTTCACGATGCGCACAAAATGTAAAGGTTCATTTGAAAATGAGTTCATTTTCAGAAATAAAACAGCGGGCATACTTCAGGCCACAACATTCTCGTTTGTGGCAGAAAATAATAATGGGAGAGGAAGAATAGTTCAAAATGATTCCTTTCATTCTGTAATTACATTTATGACCATTTATTATTTATTGATTATCAAAACCCAGGAATGATAAATGACAGTCATGAGGCAATAAAATGAAATCATTTTTGGGTTTGCTAATAGCTGATGGGTAATACCTCGCTTTGCTCATAGCTGACGGGTCATACCTCAGTTTAATCATTGTAAATTACTAAATACGTTGCATTTTTTGTGCATTTTTCAGAAACTAGGAAACGTTTTTTTACTTTATCTTTATTTCTATTTAATCCATCATGTTTTTCAAAAGTCGTGAAGATTGAGGGATAAAATCTGCAGATGACTGGCTGTGATCACAGTGCAACTGACAAAATGAACGCAAGACAAAACTTGTGGACCCGGAAACATCGTTTTCACTACTTGTACCGAACGTAGCATAATCATACCACAAAACTCCGCTGGTTACGGGCACCAAGCAGGCTATACGGGTCTCAAGAAGACTATAGCTTAAGGGTTCAATGAAGAAGCACACGGGTATAAAGTTCTGCAACAGGGGTCACTTACGGTGGTGCTTTAACACATTGAGATGTTAGCACTGGGTGTGTGCAAGTGGAACATGGTGAGTAACTGAGGACTCAATGTTATGATGCTTTGTGCTGAGCATGCACAATGTGTTTGAAGGGACAAACATTCAATGAGTCAGTACAGTAGATTAATCCACAACTTGATACCAATTTCTCAAAGAAGCAAATATCAACAGAGTCTAAATAATTCATTAATTATCTTTCTCGCAAGTAGATCATAATACAGCATGCATCCACGTTGAAAACATTAACAAAGGTATTAATTAACTACTAAATAAATGAAATGTCCATTTCATTTCCAAAGTAAAGCAATATTTTTTTATCTTACTAAACCAGTTTTGAATCGATATTATTAACCAGGCCGACTGACCTTGAACCAAACTAAGAATGTTTCAGCAGACTACAATCATTAAAAACCAGAGCCTTGTTAAGACACGTGGTAACGAGTAGGCCAAGCTTATCTTCCAATATTACACTGAGTGAGAACAATATCAAGACAAAGACAAGTAAACAGCAGATACATATAAATTATGACAAGAAGACAAGTATGCAAAAACAGCTGACGTGCAGCAGTAAGAACAAATATAGCTGAGATATGAATGTTGGGACGCTAGTGTAGAAGCACACAGTATAGACGCAGTCACTCACAAGGGATGCAGCCAGGCAGACTTTGAGCCAACGAATACACAGAGATGTCCTTGCAGAATCAGAGAAATTTTGGTGCCGTGGCCCGGATGGCTACGCAATTTTGACAAAATTGATACATTCTGACAAATATTTTAAACTGAAAATTAATATGAGAAATGCAATTCAGACAGTATGCAATCAAAAATACTTTTTGCTTCATGGNAGTTTAATCATTGTAAATTACTAAATACGTTGCATTTTTGTGCATTTTTCAGAAACTAGGAAACGTTTTTTTACTTTATCTTTATTTCTATTTAATCCATCATGTTTTTCAAAAGTCGTGAAGATTGAGGGATAAAATCTGCAGATGACTGGTTGTGATCACAGTGCAACTGACAAAATGAACGCAAGACAAAACTTGTGGACCCGGAAACATCGTTTTCACTACTTGTACCGAACGTAGCATAATTATACCACAAAACTCCGCTGGTTACGGGCACCAAGCAGGCTATACGGGTCCCAAGAAGACTATAGCTTAAGGGTTCAATGAAGAAGCACACGGGTATAAAGTTCTGCAACAGGGGTCACTTACGGTGGTGCTTTAACACATTGAGATGTTAGCACTGGGTGTGTGCAAGTGGAACATGGTGAGTAACGGAGGACTCAATGTTATGATGCTTTGTGCTGAGCATGCACAATGTGTTTGAAGGGACAAACATTCAATGAGTCAGTACAGTAGATTAATCCACAACTTGGTACCAGTTTCTCAAAGAAGCAAATATCAACAGAGTCTAAATAATTCGTTAACTTTCTTGCAAGTAGATCATAATACAGCATGCATCCACGTTGAAAACATTAACAAAGGTATTAATTAACTACTAAATAAATGAAATGGTCCATTCCATATCCAAAGTAAAGCAATATTTTTTTATCTTACTAAACCAGTTTTGAATCGGATATTATTAACCAGGCCGACTGACCGTGAACCAAACTAAGAATGTTTCAGACTACAATCGTTAAAAACCAGAGCCTTGTTAAGACACGTGGTAACGAGTAGGCCAAGCTTATCTTCCAATATTACACTGAGTGAGAACAATATCAAGACAAAGACAAGTAAACAGCAGATACATATAAATTATGACAAGAAGACAAGTATGCAAAAACAGCTGACGTGCAGCAGTAAGAACAAATATAGCTGAGATATGAATGTTGGGATGCTACTGTAGAAGCACACAGTATAGAAGCAGTCACTCACAAGGGATGCAGCCAGGCAGACTTTGAGCCAACGAATACACAGAGATGTCCTAGCAGAATCAGAGAAATTTTGGTGCCGTGGCCCGGATGGCTAAGCAATTTTGACAAAATTGATACATTCTGACAAATATTTTAAACTGAAAATTAATATGAGAAATGCAATTCAGACAGTATGCAATCAAAAATACTTTTTGCTTCATGGAAAAAGTCATCTCTGTGACATTCGTGTACACTAATAAGTAAAGTGGAGAGAACTAAATTATACCCTTTCAGTGGTGTTTAGGCGATGAGACCTCACTTCAATGTTGTGACGCTAATGATAAGAATTTAAAGATAGAGAAACAAACTTCTTTAAGGTAGAAATTTTTTTATTTATGTTAATCCATAATTAAAAGTATTTAAACAAAGAAAAAACGATAAATTACAACAGCCAGTAAAAATCTCCTAAAGGCTAAACACCTCTAGGTATTTAAACAGCGTAAGGATCCACTATAAAACACTCATTAAAAGTGAACTGATACGAGACCAATAAATTAAATCGTCACTCTGGACTATCATGAAATTTATTGAACTAAAAACAGAATTGAATAACTATAAAATCTGAAACAAAACATCACATTTTGTAAAGAACGCATTGAGAAAGAGTTAAGTCAAATCCTAAAGTTCTATGAAATTATAAAATTATAAAAATATACCACTGAAAGGGCAATACAAAGGTGCACTCACCGCCTTGAAAGCCTATCAAAGAACAGGGAGAAAGCATTAAAGGGATTATCACCAGAAAGTACATGCGACACTTGGTCGGGGTCACATGACCACATCTCATAATGGAGGCCACCTTCAGATAGCATGACGGCGGCCACTTGTTCACGTTCTCTCAAGAATAGGGTTTTTATAACAGATTCACAGAGTCCAACACAGAGACGCTACACATGTAAGAGAACACAATTAACAATCAATATGGCACTGGTGGGATTTGCAGGTTTATCAAAAAATAACTCAACAGAGCATGAGAACATGGTTGATGACACCAAAGTCAATGCATGTAAGGGATGTAACCAACTAAGATACGGTACAGTAAATAGGAATTTCATTCAAAATTATTATTAAATACAAAAATCTCTCAATTCCTTCGACTCTAGTATGAGCATGCCAGAAAAGGCAACATTACCGCTTTGTTCAAAGGACACATATAAAGAATATGGAAAAATGAAGTACAAAGCTTAGTATTTATTATGTCAAAAGAAGGGTGACTTTCAACGTCTTTGCTGTCAACCAAATGTTGAACCAAAATTATCTCTGAATAGCAGTTTTTGGTTTTAGTCACCATTATATGAAATTGTCATATTTATTCACAAAAATATTACACAACATCTGCAGCACAGGTTCCCAGTTGAAAAGTGGCATGATATTGTTGCTTTATCCAGAGATCATATAAGTTCATGAGTATGCATACTGTTAAAGGACCAATGCAGGTATGCAACAGCTGGGTTGACACAATGAGACTGCATGCCTAGTGGACAGTGTAGGTACACATCAGCTGGGCCAGTATCTAGCAACAAGTTGTGCATGGGATGTACAGATGGTCAATGGACTGACTACAATCATGGGGTGCACAATGCTTTCATTTGGTACAGCCTACTATACATCACACAACATTTATATGAATTTTCAATCTAGTCACCAGTAAATAATTAGATCGAGTGTAAGGTCATGAAGATCTTGCAAGGTCACACCCATGTTGGAAGTGCCTAAATAACCCTGGATACAGAGTAGTCAACAGACCTGTCGTTTTAATCGGACAAAGTTTGAAAGGATGATGTAAACTTTTAGAAGATGAACTTGCAGAAATTTTTTTTTCCACTCAAGCATTTAAAGTAAAACATAGTTTCCATTTGCAAAACCTAAGCGTGTCCAACTACTTGTGTATTAAGACTTGCATTCACAAGTAACACTTATAAAACTGATGGAGTCACAAAGTCACAACGGGCAGTGGTTTAACAAAAAAGAGACCCCCTAGAATATTCTGATATAAAACCTTATCAAAAATCCAACTCCCACAATGCAGTGTGTACATCTGATCAAAACATGGCCGAGTTGAGTCAGTTAGCATGATCATTATACAGCACATTGCCAGTGTGCACATCTGATCAAGACATGGCCGAGTTGAGGCAGTTAGCATGATCATTATACAGCACATTGCCATGATTGCAGTCAACCACACAGCGCCTCACAATGCATGATAAAATGAACCTCTGCCTTCTGTCAGTATAAATATGTATCTCAAGATTGGACCAGCAGATACGATGGCAATACAAGCAGTGTGTTCTACAGCCCAACCCCACTAGCTGAGCCAGAAAGCAGAGCTCCACCTTTTGGTTTGACAGTAGTCCACCAGTCCTGTGCAAAGAGGGCCCAGAGAAGTAACATATTTTTATTTTAAGGTGAAAATTCTCAGGTTTGGCACAGAGAAAAATGAATCATTACGCTCAAGGTCGGAGCTTGTAACAAACTTTAGAAGAGAGAAATGTTGGATGTCCAAAATTTGAGAGTTGTGATCAACAACTACTGATCATTCACCTCGATGCTACACACAATTAGGATACATGTAATGTTGTGTACTAGGTAGTTCCCAAAATTTTAGACTCTGTTCCAAACTAGAGAATTTGTACTCTTATTGGCTATCATTTTTTGAAAAACAAAACAAAATAAAGTGACAATGCAATATAGATGAAAAATACCGCTGTCTTAACACAGCAGGAAATCACATGACTATGCGCACTATAATCTCATACACACACCATAACTTTTCTGGAAGTAGATTTCGCACTAAGTAAAAAGCATCCGACTCTATTTATCAATAATATTTCTAGTAACGGATATTCATTTAAAAAATTTTACCGATACAATCACCCTTCGTAAAGAATATTTAATAACCTTGTCTCCCATATCTGAAATTGCTCGTTTACCATCAGTTGTGCAATCCCTTTCATTAAGACAATAAACGTTGAAATCACGTCAGTCACATTCAACTCAAGATTTCTGGATTTTCAAATGCAGTGATTCCCTGCCATGTATGATGTAGACCAGCCACAACATGTGATGTGTACTCTAGACATTACCTGTGACTGGTGCATTATCACAACATCGTCATGGTAACTCACCTCAGCATGATGTTCCTCATTCTGCTGTAGTACCTCAATACAATACTCCGCCAAACGGTTCAAATCTTCTAACTTCTGTTGAGCTGTCACATCCTCTTGGAATGAGTCTGTAAAATGGTTGATTACATTTATGGACAAATCACGCCAATTTTAGAAAATAATCAAAAGCTTTCAACACTCTTGTGGATATCTGCAATTTTTAAACTGTGGCGTAAGGTGTAACAAATCAAAACGATGTCATTTTTGTACCATCCAGTACTTTTATGAGCAAGAACAACTCAAAACGTTGAAAAGTACTCACGACTACACCGCAAATGGTATGCTCGTAGGGATGTTTATCGGTATCATAAAAATGGCCAACAGATAATGCAAATATGCCCAACCTCATCCAAAAATGGAAAGATCTCATGGTCTCTCCTATTTCATGAAAATATGCTACATAACTCCAGATGCAGAAACTACGATAAGAGGAACAGCAGGAGTCTGATCCATAACTTGCCATATGTGCTATGTCTATGAGAACACACGTGCCAAAACCTGCACGAGGTTTAGGAAATACAGCCACTAGGGGGCGCAGCAGCAGTCGAACCCATATGAAAGTCAGCATCAGTCTTGCTTTTATCAGGCAATGTTCTCAATGATCAAGCTACAGACGTAGCACAGCAAAAACAACAAAAATGGCCTCTGAGTGGTGCACAATACCTCTCATCCGCCTGAAAACAGAAAGGTGATGTCACCTCTGAAAACACAGAAGTAAAATAAACTGAAATTGTCAATAGAAGGCACAATGGTAATCATATGTCAGCATATGTTGACACATTAGTAGAAGAACGTTTGCCAAATTTCATAAAGATCCTGAATGGGGTTAAGGAAATAGAGACAAAGATGTAAAGAAACTAGTCATTAGGTGGCACCAAAGTAGTCGAACCTGTCTGAAAAACATCAGCAGGACCACTTCTGCCAATTCTCATTATGGGTAAGTAATTTGGCAGATAGAAGCAGACGCCAAAAATGGATTCATGAAAAATGAAAATGGCCACTAGGTGACACAGAATATACCAAATCCAACCGATAAGAGTACATTATCTTCTTAATAAAAGTCTACTCGGCAAATTTCATGACAATCTGTCAAAGAACTCTGAAAATGCGTGGACACATAGAAAATGAAATTACCACTAGAACGACAGCAGCAGTCGGATTTGTCATTTACAGAAACAGGCCCACCTTAAAGTATGCAGGAGGTTAAGGAGATACAGTTGCATATACAAAAAATGAAACTGCCACTCAAAAGTAACAAAATTGGTCGCCAGGTGGCCCAGAATATGCTGAATTCATTTGAAAATGAAATGGTGTAGTTGTCTCCTTAATAGAAGCATATTTGCCAAACTTCAAAAAAAAATCATTTAAAGAACTCCGAAGATAAAGAAGCAAAAATAAAAAAGTAGAATTCCCAATAGGGGGCCCAGCAGCAGTCAGATTGATACCAAATTCGTTGTCATCTGTCCGCTTCATACAAACACATCTACCAAATCTCATGAAGATCCTATAAGAAGCTTAGCACATACAGCAACATACGCCGGACGCCCACAGAGATAGATGAGGGCAATACGCACCGTCCCACATATAAATAAGAGGGCAAATAAAAATTTCCGTAATTCCGTGGAACGCTGCCGCCTCCATTGGAGTTTTTGGCAAACCTGTTACAGAGTTTTGATGACTCCTTTGCAACCGATCCACCGATTTTCAAATTTTTTAGTTAATTATCCATCGCTAAAGTTAAGAGAATGCCCCCCATGTGAATAATAAGCATTCTTCGCCAATGTATTTAGCCTGTATAATACAACTGTTTTGAATGCATTGTGCAATTTATACTTGCGAAATATGAAAGGTTTTGGTGTACTTTACAAAAAATACAAAATACTTTTTGTGTTCCAGAGAATGCACAGTATCGATAACTGTTCAAAACATCATTAAAATAGTTACAGAAAAGTTTGGGAAAATCTCATTGATTGAAAACGAAATAATCTACACAAAACACAAAACGTATCTTAAGGCCTTAAAAAACTGTTCAAATTGTTAGCAATCCAAAATGATGTAATTTAAAGTTGAAGCCTTTAGCTAAAAAATAACACCAAATCGGTCCGTGAAGATCGCCCATTAGCGATGCTGATGAGTTTTGAATGACATGTTTTACCCCTGCAAAGGACAGCACTTTCCAGCCAAATCCCAAGCATAAGCTTTGTGAACTGTGACCTTATAAACTATGGTACTCTTGTTGAAAAATTCCTCATTACAGCAAAATGAAGTTTTATCTTTTGAATAGGTTTTAGACTCTTCAAAGATACTTCTGGTGTACTATAATAGTAACACCTTTGGGCCAAACAAAGTGACCCAAATTTCCAAAACTCTCACTGGTAACTTTTCCATACTTGAATGTAACTATGTTTGATTAGAGCAACATCTATACACATATGCTCCAAACGCATGTGGGAATTTTCAAAAGCATGCATTGAAGTCACAGTGTAATTACGCCATTATCGTTATAAAACAAAGAAAGAGATCACATTAGCGTAAAAAGGTCTATTCTAACTTTCAAATGGCATTAACCATTTTCTTCCGGCTTAAACAGAACTTTTTGCAATGACTTTTGAAAAAATATCAAAAAAATCCTTGTTTAGCTATTTGACACTTTCTGATAATGTTTTCCCAAATGACATGTATTCCAGAGGTTTACATGCTAAGCTGGTTAAAGCGAACAGGTAACTACCAAGTAAATAACAGGGTCTGTGCACAAACACATGTCCTAGACAAGCAAACATTGAGAGCAGGTGATTTAGGAAAGAGTGAATAACTAAGTCAGTGCCTGTGAGTACTAACATGCAGCAAATGCTTACTAAATGAAATGGAATTCAGACTTTTAAGTGGAACTTGCACATTAAATCCTTATCACTGCAATTTCAAGGCCAAATTAGTTAGAAACACAACATATAGAGATGACGTAAATATAAAGTAGGTTGAAAATTGCCAAATGTTTTTAAAAACTAGTCTTGTGTCGAAAATGGTGCACCGTAAATCACTCAACCATGTCCAGTAAGTATTGTGACGTGGTGTTTTGGAATAACATTGCATGATGCGGGCTATGTGAGCCCCCAAGGTACGTCATCAGTGCAAAGGGCGCCTATTTGCAGGTTTTCACATTTACCAGTTGCCAATGAATACAACTGCACTTTGTTTAGCGTAGATTATGTTTAAACGGCATTGCCGTTTAGTTCCTGCTATACATTAGCATAGTTAGGAGCATGCAAATACATATTTAGTTAAATACACAATTTTTAATGAAGAATATAAAATGTTTAGAGACTGAAAAACAGTCATTAGTGAAGTTGGCATTTTTTTCATCATTGAATAATACAAATTTGGGGACGACCCGGATACTTCACCTTCAACAAGTCTTCTTGTTTCAAAATACCAAAATAATAGACTTGGAACTAAAGAACATAAGTTTTGCTGGCACAGAACTGACATAGAACGCCAATCCAAACCAAAGCAGTACCTGGATAAGGATCAGAGGAATCTATGGCCCATGCATTGGGATAAGCCCATGGGAACATGCTCTGCTCATGGCTAACATTTAGTCAACAAATCTACAAATTCAGGGGTCTATAATAACCCAGTAACATAACCACATAAACTGTATAATTTACATCCTTCAGTTTTACTATATACAATAATAACAACTTTAACATCAATGGTTATCCAATGACAGGTTAAAAATATTAAACAATTGCAAACTCAATTGAACAAAAACTTATATAGCCAAAACATATGCCCACGTTTAGATTACAAGAGCAACGCTGAGCATTGAAATATGCTCACGAATGCATTGCAAACGGAGTGCTTCTAGGGTTATTTATTTGTATCATAAAAATGGCCACTAGATGGCACAAAAACGTCCAATCAATCCCAAAATGGGAATGCCATTGCTTCTTTAATAGAAAGCTATTTACCAAATTTCATAAAAATCTGTCAAGGAACTTCAGAGAAACAAAAGAAACGGGAAAAAATGAAAACGTCACTAGGTGGTACAGCGTTCGTTAGATCCGCCTAAAAGACGTTGTCTGTTGATAGATTCATATCAATACACTTACTAAATTTAATAAAGATCTTTCGCACTTGGAAAATATATGCCAATTTTCAAAACCACCCTTAAAATGGTTTCGTTGATAGAGGGTGGACCCAAAAACAGCAACAATGGCCACTAGGTGACGCAAAATACTTCCGATTCCATCCAAAAGTGGGAGGAAAGCATCATCTCACTAATAGATGCCTATACTCCAGATTTTATGAAAATCCATTACGAACCTTTGAAGATGCAGAGGTAAATGTAAAAAAACTAAAATTGCCACTAGGGAGCACACCGGTACTCAGATCCGTCCGAAAGTCGTGGTCATTTGTTACCAACATCTCTAATACACTTGTTAAATTTAGTAAAGATCCTGCAAACACTTTAGGAAATACAGCCATGGACGCAACAAAAACAAAACTGCTACTAGGAGGCACCACAGTAGTTGAAGTCGTCGGAAAATCATGAGCTGTCTTCTTCATAATAAGAAGTAACTAACATACATGCCAATTTTCACAATAATCCTTAGAGCGGTTTGGTTGATAGAAGGGTGGACGCCAAAAAAACAGAGTCGATAACAGTAAAAATGGCCACTAGGTGGCGCAAACTACATCAAATCCATTCGAAAACAGAAAGACAGTGTCATCTCACTAATAGATGCCTATGTGCCAAATTTTATGAAAATCCGTTGAGGATCTTTGAAGACACAGAGGTAAACATAAAAATCTAAAATTGCCACTAGGGGGCACACCGGTAGTCCGATCCATCTGAAAGCTGTCGCCATCCCTCGTCAACATCATATAAATACACTTGCTAAATTTAATTAAGATCCTGCAAATACCTTAGGAGATACAGCCATGGGCGCAAAAAAATAAAACTACCACTGGGAGGCACCACAGAAGTCGAAGTCGTCGTAAAATTATCATGAGTCATCCTCTTCATAGTAAGAACATACAGACCAATTTTCACAATCTTCCTTAAAAAGGTTTGGTTGATACAGGGGTGGACGCCAAGAACAGGTTCAAAAACAGTAAAAATGGCCTCTCGGGGGCGCAAAACACGTCGAATCCATCCAAAAATGGTAGGATGGTGTCATTTCACTAATAGATGCCTATATTCCAAATTTTATGAAAATACATTGAAGACCTTTGAAGATACAGAGGTAAGTGTAAAAAAATAAAATTGCCACTAGGGGTCACACCGGTAGTCGGATAGGTCAGAAAGTTTTTGTTCATCCTGTCTCTCCCTTGAAATGAACACGTGAAAAAATCATGAACATATGTCAAAGGGTTTTGGAGGCAGAGCAGCGGACATCGGATGGACGCAGGACAGACGCCGGACGGACGCTGGACGGACGGACAGACGAAGATGACGGCATAATGCGTCCATATATAGATATGTGGGCGCATAAAAATAACAGTTACTTCTTAAAATACTGAAAAGTTGGAAGTTGAGAATGATACGTCAAGTAACACAGGT
>NMRA01000662.1:47201-76860 GCA_002633005.1 Phoronis australis
AAGGATTATTCAACATGATATTACTGCAATAACAGATGCCTTCATACACAACTACATGTGTGGTAGTTTGTAAACAACATGGACACACATCTGCTTGTAAATACACTGATGCCTGGTAATTGTATACTGTAAATAACACACATCTGCATGTAAATACACTGATGAGTGGTTATTGTATACTGTAAAACACATCTGCTTGTAAATATACTGATACGTGGTTATTATATACTGCAAATAACACATATCTGCTTGTAAATACACTGAAGCGTAGTAACTGTAAACTGTAAATAACACACATCTGCTTGTAAATATACTGATGCGTGGTAATTGTATACTGTAAATAACACACATCTGCTTGTAAATATACTGATGCGTGGTAATTGTATACTGTAAAAACACACATCTGCATGTAAATATACTGATTTGTAATTGTATACTGTAAATAACACACATCTGCTTGTAAATACATTGATGCGTGGTAATTGTATACTGTAAATAACACACATCTGCTTGTAAATATACTGATGCGTGGTAATTGTATACTGTAAATGACAAATGGCACTTTGTAAATAACCTTTAGTAAGATGTGGAAAAAGCAACATTGTAATTTGTAAACAACACAATAAAGCACCCTTATTAACATGATTTACTGCAGTTTTGACCTTTGACATCTGATGAATGTATCTTTCTTTTTTTGATTCTCCTAAAAAGACATAGCCACTGAATCCCTATCGATGGCAGAATGCGTCAAAACATGATTTCCAAAAAGAAACACTATCATAGAATTAAATTGTGTAAATGTAAAGACTAATCAGTAAAGTTTCGCATTACCTTAAACTACTCTAAGTGTGCTGTGGAACACTTCACACATACACTCGCGTACATACACACAAAATGACTAGCATGCTTGATGAATCACAGTGCACACAACTGACGTCACAAGACAAACCGTATCATTAAGAACTAAGCGTGCACATTCACTATGGACTAAACTATGACAGTACAACATACACACTAAGTCGCAATGCTTATAATATTAGTCTAATGCACTTCATAAAATGCCAAACAATTGTATTCAGGTAAAAAAATGAGTTGTGAGCAAGCAATTGTAAAGTTCTAAGGGCATTTGAAGGGATGTTATGTGTTTTATAGTTGATTATTGTTGGATAGGATAGACTTCTTAAATAAGTTAACAGTTTTGACCAGGACCCGGTCCCCAATCTTTTTACTCAAAATGGAACTCGAAATTAGGTTTGGCATTTTCTACTCTACTTTTGGGCGAACTCAAGATAATTGTCAATTATTCTATGCTCGAGTACACAATAACTTACTTAGATAATTTATTGCCCTTAGTTCACAGTTTGTAAACCCAATATTAAAGCAATAACTTCGAGTTTGAACTCGAAATTTCGAGTTTTTACTCGAGTTTGTAGCACGAATATAAGGGTCTTCAAGGGCAAACTTGAACTAGAAACTCCTATGCATAAACTATAATGTATTCGAGCACAGTCAGATAACCAATTACCTTAAGTTCGCGCAAAAGGAGCAGAGAAATTGCCAAAAATAGTTTCGAGTTCGTTTCAAGTACAAAGATTAGAGACCGGGCCCAGAACATAAAAACAAAATCTGTTTTTTTAACTTCATTACATATCGCCAATACTTGCCATTACTTGCCAGACATTTGCAGGTGTCTACACACACTTAAATGCTGTCATTTAGCAAGTGGAACTTGGTTCAGTGGCACGTTTGACCTCTACTGACGTGCTAGTAGGTTTGATTTCGTTTACTGTTAATTTAATCTGCAAAAATACCTTTTCTTGTCAAGAATGTCCCTTTTAGGTGTGGATAAGGTTTACATATCAGTGTCTGAAGTTAATCTCTGAATCTTTCAAATGTCTTAGTTTGATATCGACAATTCAATTCTTTCCTGATGCTTAGCATGATTGAGTGAATCTCGGTCAGATCAATGATACCAATAAATAATTTTTGATGCTGTCACACAGCGGGTGCTATCGATAATCTACCAATAATTGCTCAACTGTCGGCTGATGCGACAATTTTTTGCGGTAAATGCATCTGAATAGCTTGGTGTGACCCAATGCACAATGCGACCCCAGTTTGACCCTTACCCTACCCACAGTAGGTTACACACTACCAGTGTGGTTTACCCCACACAAGGCTGCCAGTGAGAGTGAAGGATGATACAACCACAGTCACACATTAGTAGTCAGAGTTTGTGATTTGTTTCATCAATAAGCTGTTCACATTGTCTGCTGTTTGCATTTCCTTACCAAAAATTGCCCAACATACTTATTTTCCAGAAGTTGTTTTCTTACGAAAGTAGACTTCAGTAGTAGTTCTTAAATGGACAATTTTCATTTTTTTTGGCTGTATTTATTACAGCTCATCAAAATTGCATCCATAAACTCAACACACATCTTGGTTAGCTTCATTGCCTTAAATAATACAAAAGCGCAGTCTTGTACAAACACTGTATGTTATCTCTGTAATTCAAAAATTTGAAATGATACTGCAAACATACACTAAATATTATGTTGGAATTATGTAAGTCTTCAGCAGTAGATATAATGAATGAAACTGCTAGTACCAGGAATTTGTGAGAAGAAACCCAAGGGTGTATATTTGGCAGGTGTACTTTTGCCTTTCTGGTATAAGTTTAGGTGTACTTTTGGAAAACAGATGGGGTTATACACCAGCCACATGGAAGCAGAATAAGGAATATACTGCATAGTTTAGACAGGTTATTTGGCATCGTTACTTAAAAATATATTGTAGAAGATGGCTGTGTTGCTATTGCATACGTTTATTTATTTATTGTAATATTTAAAATGAGGGTGGCCTCTTCAGTGACAGCACTACTTTCCAAGAGGGCTTTCGACAATAAAATATAAAACAGTAATATAATACAATAAAGTAGTAAAACAATAATAAAATACATGAAACAAAGATACAATTAAAACAGGTTGAGAATTTAGAACACAAATAAACGATGAAGGGTGATGAAAATTTGACTAAGAGAGTTGTAAGAATTATTAGACTTTATGCATGCCATATGTTACAACCCTGGTTGGGACAGAGATCTTTTCAGACTTAACTATAGGTCATGTGATGTGACCACCATGTGGCGTGTATGAAGAACAAAAAAAATATTTAAAGCTACCTTTTGTCTTTATTTGATACTCAGTGACACTATTCATTTTGAGAAATCCTAAAACCTATTGAAATATTTCATTCTGTCTCCGACTTGTAGGTCCTTGGGCCTGTATTTGGATGGCCTATTTGTGGAAAATCGTGTTTCGCTATGAAATCAACAACATTAAGCTCTAAAGAGAACCTGTTGGACATTGTTGGTTTCAGAAACACGCTTGTGAAAACGCAAAAAAAACATGTGACCAGCACAACACATCTCTCAAGCTGAGTAAGACACGTGACCAGCACAACACATCTCTCATGCTGAGTAAGACAACACAGTTCACCTTCTGTGCGAATCCGATAAACAATAACAAACGCAAGAAATAAACAAACTGTTACCTATAAGTACAACCTATGATAAGATGGCTACCAGAACATATAGTAACCAAATGGCTTCATATCGCTACTCTCATGTCTAACTTAATGTTGTGAGAGTTGTGGGCTAAGTATACAATTTACTCACTTCGCACCCGTTCTCCTTAAGTGGAAATAAAGTGGAACGATTATATTAAGTGATTTAACTACACTTAATTCAGCCACGCAACTGCCTTTCATACCACAATAAATTTAGAGATGACATCGTTCATCATGGATCTAATTTGTGAAATGTGACTTAAGTATTAAAGTCAGACATTTTGTTTTGGGCTCCCACTTCCGTTACTCACTCAATACTGAATACTGAATACTTACTGAATACTTACTGAATACTTCCTGAATACTTACTGAATACTTAATGAATACAATACCGAATACTGAATACTTACTGAATACTTACTGAATACCGAATACTTAATGAATACAATTTTATAGTGAATACAGTACTGAATACTTACTAAATACAATTTTTGCCATGAAATTGATAGCACATCACAGCTCAGCAATAACTGATACAAAATTATACTTACAATGTTGGTTATATTATCAGAGACATTTTGTTTTATTGAGTAGTGTGCCCGACAGAATTTCTGACTAAAGACCTAAGTCACTTTTCAAGGAACAGAAATCTGGCCAAGACATCAGTTTATGCACTGAGGCTGTTCTTTTCAAGGGGTAAGCAGGAGGAAACCTGATCAACGACATGATTAGCACACTATAAATGACTGAATTGTCTATTGTAGAGAGATATATCACAGCCTTCTATTGCTTTTGAAGTAAGCTAAAAGACAGCCCGTCCACATTAGACAATTCAGTCAATCACCTACATTTGAAGGTATTACTTTTCATTTTGAATAGAATGAAGACCTGTTATACACGCCAATAAAAACTTGTATTATGACCTAGTTTTACTCAATTTGCAAATCATTTTTTACTTCACAACACAGCACTCCCATGGTAACTCATGTTTGGTGTGTGGAGCTAGTGTCATACCTTCGATCCTGGCGTACTCTGAGATTCTTGTGTAGTTGACAAGTGCTGCATTCTCCAGACATTTCTTAATCACATGACGCACCTCTTCTGGTGGAACTGGGGTGACGATGTCTTTCATCAGCACCTGCAGGAAAGGACAATGGTTCTGGGAGTTGATCAGTTTATCTTTTTCAAACAGTGTCGCTTTTCAGAGACTATGATTTTTAATTTCTTAAACACGGGCACAAACAGTAGGGATCTTACTCGAATCTCTCAAACGAGGCTAACAAATAGCAGTGAACACCAATCTCTCAAACATTGCCACTAATAGCAGTGAACACCAATCTCTCAAACATGGGCACAAATAGCAGTGAACACCAATCTCTCACAAACACAGGCACAAATAACAGTGAACACCAATCTCTCAAACAGGGGCACAAATAGCATTGAACACCAATCTCTGAAACACGGGCACAAATAGCAGTGAACACCAATCTCTCAAACACGGCCACCAATAGCAGGTGAACACCAATCTCACAAGCACAGGCAGAAATAGCAGTGCACACCAATCTTTCAAACAGGGGCACAAATAGCAGTGAACTCACTCCAATCTCTCAAACACGGTAACAAATAGCAGTGAACACCAATCTCTCAAACACAGCCACCAATAGCAGTGAACACCAATCTTACAAGCACGGGCAGAAATAGCAGTGCACACCAATCTCTCAAACAGGGGCACAAATAGCAGTGAACTCACTCCAATCTCTCAAACACGGTAACAAATAGCAGTGAACACCAATCTCTCAGTTTGCCAGAGGCAAACCAATGTTTACACAGTACACCTCTTTTATTGTCTGCTTTCATCTGAAAAGCTCACGCAATCCAGCAACTATATAATTGTAAAAAGCACGCCTGACACTCACCAATACATAAAAATACTATTTGCAAACGACTTTCAACAAATGTCGTCAAGCAGATGTGTTTTGTATGAAATACTTTCACCAGAAATCTTCAAATGGAAAAAACCATTCACTTTCAGAGAAATTAGACTTAACTTTCACCTGTAGATTCCTTTGTGTGACTGTAAGCTAGACCAGCTTAACCACAATATTGGTTACCAACACAAAAGGCTTGCTGGACAAGTTTAATGGACAATGATTCTAGATTAGATCAAGATAGCAGAAATTTCTTGATTTTTACACTCCAGGAGAATGGTACGTAATGCTATTGATGTAAAGATGAAACATAAAAATTACCCTTTCCAACAACGACAGTGTTGCCTTTAGAGCGCCCTCTGGCCGACCAAATGGAAAACAATACCTGAAACACACACGGTCAACTATATCATTCACAAAACCATCGTATATGTTTTTGCAAATGATGTAAAAAACAGTTGTTAGACTTATCGAATGTATGAAACAATAATTGAGAAAATGTTACCACTGAGGCAGTCAGCTCGACAGAAGTAGAGACAGGTTTTGAGGTCAAACACTAGAAAGAAGCACCAGTCAGTGCTGGGTCATTACCACACATGAGTACAAGAGTTTTCATACCTGAAGTGCGTAATCTGATGGATTAGTAAACTCCTTAGGTTTTCTTTAATATCATCAAACATTTCTTTCTCTATCGTAGTTACTGTTCCAATGCCGTCAGGCCTGTAAAGTTTAACAAGACAGTTGGCCATACCATCAGATCATAGATCGTAAATTATACACAACACATTCCCAACTCTAATACAAATTCCCACAGGAGGCGCCACTTACTTTGGGAACTAATCCCACCTTGCGGTTAGAGTATTTGAACAGGAACTTCTGCCATCTGGTTTATTGCCAATCAATGGGAAAGAAAATGTATGGGCACTGAAAAGTCTTTCAACATTGTGTTTTAGTGGACTTGTCGTTGTAATGTTGAGAACAGTTCAGGACGTGACATCACAACACAAACCATAGCCAGAGGAAGTAAATACATAAAGTAAAACATGTTCACATTCCACAGGACAGTGCAACGCACCACCACAAAACGACAAGTCATGCTACATCCTTGTTCAATATAATGTTACAAGCTCCAATCATACTTCAAGCTTCACCATAACACCTTCGTCAGATCCACCCCAACATTAACACCCTAAATGACCTAGTTACAGTTTACAGTATAATGGGTGAATTCATGTACACTAGGTGGCGCTAATGAACAAATGACACTATTTCCAAACAGCTGAATAGACTGTGAACAGAGAACAGTTCATCAGCACACAGGATTTGTGGCATAAAGGTCGCACTTGATTACCTGAAAACACGCATATCTACGGGTAGTACCCTTGTTAAACTTGCACCGCCTAGTACATTCAGAGTTTCCTATTAATCCCACAAACTAAAAGTAGTGAGTTTTAAGTGTATAAAAAACTTATGTGTTACCATGGATCGTACCTGTTACCGTGGACGTGTGAGGCACAGAAGGCAAAGCCGTAGTGTATAAGTGTCGGGTCGATCATGATACCTTTCTCAGCCCTCTCCAATAGATCATTAAGGTAACACAAGTGACGATGGCAGCCGCGTACACCGTACCTAGCGCAGTACTCATCCAATACAAAAATCTGGCCAGGGCTGAACCATCCCTACAGACAACAAAGAATAGCATAGGCAGATGCAATTCGTGCTTTATATGAGATTATGATTAAGAGCAAACACAGTGAAAGGCTCGTTACCAAATGTAGGGGCTTGGAATACTAATGCACCTTATGTAAGGGCACTTATATCACTTGGTATACATTGCTGCATTTGACCAATGACTTACCAGACATGTATATGCATCGTTAAGTCTGTAGTCCAGTGTCAAGGTCTGTAACATTTTGAACAGTTCATGATGATCAAACTGACATGGATCAGCTTGTACGTACTCATCAAGACCATGTTTACGGGCGCGGTCAGCATCTACGACAAGAACACAACATAAATTTACAGGCACGATCAGCATCTAAGACAAGAGCACAAGCTAAACTCAATAAAAACTAAACCTTAATTAAGAACTGCCTGTATTGATTACAGGGCGTTTAAACTGAAATACTATAAAATTCACGGGTAGATGTTAAGTCAAATACAACAGAACATTGACGTTCAAAAGTGAAATTGATGTAAATTCTGGGGAGAGAGTCAAGTCAACTGCGGGCAATAACACAGATATACGGGGTATGAGCAAGTATTAAGGAAACTGTACATAATTCATTATCTTTACTAACTTAATAACCAAAGGTAAATGTCACGTTTCATAAAATGAAAGAAACAAATTATATATTAATCAGCAAACCATAGATAATTCAATTATTTAGGCTTAAGCTTCCTAAACAAATGAGCACTGTCTGGTTAATACAACAGAGATAGAACTATGTCCATGCCAACAAATAGGGTCGTATTTACTCAATTATACACTAGAAGATAAAAGTCTCTCTATCAGTTAATTTTGTTAAATACACAGTCAACTGGTTTTCACTATTTCCACCTTCACAGATAGCCTTTCATAGGTTCCCACCTATGTCCGGTCAGCAGGCGACAATGTGATGTGTAAGTATTGTCCCTAGGACATCATGACGAACATGATGAAACACATTAACATTCCAAATGTCCATATATTTACAGGATCAAAGCACGGTGCATTGATCATCTTAGACCATCAAAGGTGAAACTAAAATACTCAACCTCCTGTCAGAAATAAATCAAAGTAGACACAGTACGAGTTAGTGTTTAACTTGCACTTTGATAGTCTAAGATGGCCCACTTATCATAATATGGGAACAATTCACAATGTTTATTTGTTTCTCTATATTCATCATGTCCTTGTGACCCTACAAGCACCATGTGCATCATTGTCTGTCGACAACAAAAGTGAAAACTTATGAAAGGGTAGCTGTCAAGCTGAAAATAGCAAAAACCAGTTATGTATTTAATAAAACTTATCAATTTTACACTGAAAATATAAAGTATCAATTACAAATCAATCTATTTTTCATTAATTCAAGAAACCAATATTCCCAATTCAATGTAATCATCAATAGAAATCAGTGGCACAGAGAGACAAAGACTTATTTTTTTAAATCATATAAAAATACACATTGTTATATGACTGGGTGGCCAGCAAAGGCACCGGTTGCTAATAGCTGACCACCGATATTAACAATTAAGAAGAACAATATAGATAACAACAGAAAAAAGTACATGTACAATGAAATACAATACATATACAATGAAATACAATACATATACAATGAAATACAATACATATACAATGAAATACAATACATATACAATGAAATACAATACATATACAATGAAATACAATACATATACAATGAAATACAATACACTGCATTACATTTAACATACTGCAGCAGACTTTGAGTCACATCACTCTCTCCATCAACAATGAGACCTACCTCCTTGCAGTCTTGACAGTGTTGATGTCTGAGGCGTGGCCGACTTGCCTGAAGTGGGTACGACTGGCTGGGGCGGTGTGGGTTTGTGGGACTGACCAGTGGCACGATAGATGGCTTGGATCCACAAAGTCATGTCATTCTCATCATTACTACCAAAGATGACATTGTCGCCCTCCTTCACGGTGTTGAAGAAGAACCGGCAGCCTTCGTACTCAGCTGGGAAGACGAACAGACATCATTGTCCAATAATTAGACAAAAAATAGACCGCAGATTTGATCTCATGACCTTTTGCAGTGTCTGCAGAAATGAAGCATTATGTAGAGATCTTGGGTTTTCCATTCTCAACAAGAGCAACGCGGAGTGTTGAAATGCACAAATGCACTGCAAACGGTGTGCTTCTAGGGTGTTTATTTGTATCGTAAAAATGGCCACTAGATAGTGCAAAATATTTCGAATCCATCAACAAACCAGAAAATGTCACCATTTTTTAATAGAAAGCTAATTACTACATTTCATGAAAATCCATCAAGAAACTTTAGCAAAACGAAAAAAAATGAAATTGCCACTAGGGGAAAAAGGTTCATCGAGTCCATCTGAAAGTTGCCATCTTCTGTTGTCAATGTCATATACCATTAAATACACTCGCTAAATTTAATAAACATTCTGCAGAGGACTTGGGAGATACAGCCATGGGTGCAAAAACAAACAAAACTGCCATTAGGAGGCGCCAAAGTAGTCGAAGTCGTCGGAAAATCATCATCAACCATCCTCTTCAATCATCCTTAAAGTGACTCAGTTGCTGGAGGGACGGACGCCAAAAAAGACTGGAAAACGGTAAAAATGGCCACTAGGTGGTGCAAAATACCTCGAATCCATCCGAAAACAGGAGGATAGCATCATCTCATTAATAGATGAATATGTGCCAAATTTTATAGAAATCCATCAAGGGCCTTTGAAGATACAGAGGTAAACGTAAAAAATTGCCACTAGGGGGCACACCTATTCTCCGATCTGTCTGAAAGTTGTCGTCGTCCGTTGTCAACTTCATATTAACACATTTGCTACATTTAATAACAATCATGTAGAGTGTTTAGGAGATACAGCCATTGGCGCAAACAAAAAAAAAAATCTGCCACTAGGAGGCACCACAGTAGTCGAAGTCGTCCGAAAATCATCGACAACCATCCTCTTCATAGTAACAACATACATGCCAATTGTCCTTAGAGTGGTTTGGTTGACAGAGGGCCGAACGCCAAAAAACGTACTCGAAAATAGTAAAAATGGCCACTAGACGAAGCAAAATGCCTCGAATCCATCCAAAAACGAAAGGATAGTGCCAAATTTCATGAAAATCGGTTGAGGAACTTTACAGATACAGACGTAAACGTAAAAAAACTAAAATTGCCACTATGGGGCATAGCGGTATTTGGGTTGGTCTGAAACTCGTCACCCTCTGTCGTCAACCCCATAGAAATACCTGCCAAATTTCAATAAGATCCTGCAAGGGGTTTAGGAGATATAGCAGCGGACACCAGACACCACACACCTAGACAGAGATGACGGCAATATGCACCCATATGGGTGAATAAAAACAAAGAAATCCATTTTAGTAAACAAAATTTTTTTCATTTTCAAAACTACCAAAATTAGTTTTACTATTTGAAATTGACGAAAACTGCATAAAAACAATGTTGGAACTATCATTACTTTGTAGAAATAAGCCACAGCTCTATTTCACAGATAACTTGATGCACAACTTCTTTATTGTTCCTCAAAACCAGAAAAGAACAGCACCATCATCAAGAGAACATGTCTACTGCAAAACAACTGTCAATCGATTTGTGGCCAGAATATGTCTAACTTAATCACTAATTATTGGAAACTAAAAACAGAAAATAGTACAACTAAGGCATCTGCTAATGAGATATACAAAGTCCATGAATTCCCGTTTTCCTGGAAAATCAGGGTCTGTACTTTGAATACTGTCCAACATAATTTAATACAATCTGAAATTATAGGGAAAACAGTGATGTTTTGGAGTGTGCCAAAACATGTTTTGTGGACATCTGAAAATGAAGTATGCACTACAAAACTTGCCAAGTAAGTTTAGGGAAATGATTAACTTTGACGTCATTTGCTGCATATTGCGTACATAAAGAATGTTTTTGAGCAAAGGTAAAGTAGATATCCAAAGAATTTGAACTGTTAAAAAATACAGTCAAAAAGGAAAAGAGTATTAATACACACATCCAGGATGGTCACAGTAGTCAACAGTGAATCCATTCAAGGGCATCATCTCAGTAGGATCAGGCTTCTTCTCACGGTAACTACACATGGCAAACATGTATTGTGACACCTGCAACAGCATAAAGGGAAACTAATTGTTAATACAAAATAACATAATGAATCCAGTGGGAAACCACCAAGTCATGTGACTAGCATTCACTTAGTAATAATCACCCCCCCGTGGCCTGTTCCATAACACAAGATATTGGTGAGTGGAAGCTAGTGAGAATGGAAGCTTGTGAGATCACGTGTAATAATGGAAATTTCTTACGAACATTTGTCTCAATGAGCAATCTCATAAAATTTGAAAGAAACCAGCCTTGTGGAATTCAGCCCGGATGCAAGACAGCACTTCATAGTGTTTCCTAATGAGACTATTGAGGTCACACAAGTAAATATTATAGGTCTGCCAACTCTGCTGTTAAATAACTTCCAATTAAAGCAAGTGGTTATAGATTGTTCATTTATGATATACATACGTGTAAGTGAATATCTATTTGATTAGCATGAAACTTTCATAGCTGTATAAGTTAGCACATCTTTCAGATTCAACACATTTTGTAATGAATGTGTAAAAATTATGAAAGTCAGGGGTTACATCAGAGGAAGTACTGCTTGCATCATTGCATAACTGCTCGTTCTGGCTGTGAAATTATTCACAGGTTAACTTGAGAGGGCATGTGTGTCACCCTGGTATTTTCTGTGATAAACAGATTTATATATCTTCAGTCCAGCCTGACAACTCGAGCAGCCTCTGAGGTCACCGTTTTTGAGAAATTTGTGCAACATTCAAGGTTGTCATTTTTTTTAAATCCCAGAGAATAATAATAAATATGCATTTAAAATTATATGCCTTAACTTAGAAGTTCAAAGTGCTGTTAGGCAATGATGTGATTGAAAGATACTATCTATTCAAGCATAGGGGCAAATTTACTTACAAAGTTGGGCCATTGTTTGGACACAACAGTGCGCCATTGTTTATGTAGAGATTCACTATAAACAGACAGCTTCCTGTGGACTTAACAGTACTAGCCTTGTTCTGGGATAGGGATGTGAGACATAAATTTTGAGAATGGTGTGTGTGCGCACGTGTATGTGTGTGTGTGTGTGTGTGTNCGTGTGTGTGTGTGTGGGTGTGTGCGTGATTCTTGTCTTTCCCTGTTACTGTTACTGTGGTTATTTCAATATGCATGAAAATAACTAAAATTTAAAGTCCCAAATTGACTGCATTCCTTGCTCACCTGAACAAGCATTTAAGTCCCAAATTGACTGTATTCCTTGCTAACCCGAACAAGCATTTAAGTCCCAAATTGACTGTATTCCTTGCTCACCTGAACAAGCACAAAGTACCGTTTCTTCCACTTCTTCCAAACTTTAATCCCCTGAGTGTAGAGATAGCCACAGTACTTCATGTTCTGAGGTTTATCCATACGCACAGCCACCTTGATCTTCAAGTCATCGGGAAAGTTTTTGGTAGTTTGCAGTTTATATACCTCGGGCAGTTTGGAGCTGGTCGACGTGGGGTGAATTATCACCTGAAACCCATCACAATCATAATCACCCGTAACAAAACCATTTTACGCAGGAAGTTTATAGTGTCGTCACGGCTACAAGACGGTATCAGTGACAACACACACAAACTTCAAGTCAAATTGAACACTAATTGTACATTTCTAAAATTAGTTCTTTCACTGTCGAGCTAACATATTTGGTGACTACCTCACTTAATGCTAAATACGCTAATTGACACTATTTTGGTTCCCGCTGCAGACTTGTTTTCTAATGACAGGCAGTTGTGACAGAATGCCAACGAAACAAATAGTACATCTGACACCAACATTCCATAACTTCTCTGGAGATGCCTAAACATTACACAGTTGTGTGTTTTTCCAGGCACTAAAGGTAATACTTCATAATAACTATGTTCTCCACTAATTGTCTTTACCAGGCACTAAAGGTAATACTTCATAATAACTATGTTCTCCACTAATTGTCTTTACTCATCACAGTAACAAGTCTGACCTTCATCTGGACAAGTTTGACCTTCATCTGGACAAGTTTGACCTTCATCTGGACAAGTTTGGCTTATCTCGAGCGTGATATGCAGTGCAAAGAACATAAACTTTAATGAGATTTGTTTTCTAAAAATCAAATAATAAAACTCTCGGCCCAGACTCAATGCACTGAATCCAAGGATTTGACATCATATCACGCAGTTCTGAATCTGACATTAACTTACAAACCTATACATAATTTACGTCGAGTATGAATTTTCTGTTGCAGAGAACACTCTTAATATACCTTGTGTCTAAAATCTTCACTACATGGTAACTTGCACTGCTGTAACATGGGGTGTTACCTTGTGTCTAATGTGTTCAATACATGGTAACATACACTACAGCAACATGATGTGTTACCTTGTAGTAACGTGTTTAATACATGGTAACATACACTGCAGTAACATGGGGTGTCACCTTGTTGCAATGTGTTCAATACATGGTAACATACACTACAGTAACATGGTGTGTTACCTTGTGTCTAATGTGTTCAATACATGGTAACATACACTACCGCAACATGATGTGTTACCTTGTGTCTAATGTGTTCACTACATTGTAACATACACTGCAGTAACATGGGGTGTTACCTTGTGTCTAATGTGTTCAATACATGGTAACATACACTACAGCAACACGGTGTGTTACCTTGTGTCTAATGTGTTCACTACAGGGTAACATACCCTGCAGTAACATGGTGTGTTACTTTGTGTCTAATGAGTTCAATACATGGTAACATGCACTGCAGTAACATAGGGTGTTACCTTGTGTCTAATGTGTTCAGTACATTGTAACATACACTGCAGTAACATGGTGTGTTACCTTGTGTCTAACGTGTTCAATACATGGTAATATACACTGCAGTAACATGGGGTGTTACCCTGTGTCTAATGTGTTCACTACATGGTAACGTACACTGCAGTAACATGGGGTGTTACCTTGTGTCTAATGTGTTCAATACATGGTAACATACATTGCAGTAACATGATGTGTTACCTTGCCTAGCTCTTTGTCCTCCAAGCTCAACATGCCAGAACTTTCTGTGTATAACTTCACCTTGACAACAGGTAGAGGGTGCATGGTGGTGAAATCACCTTGGGTATCCCACCTGAGTAGGAGATGGAGTAATAATTCATAAACACAGGCTTCGAATCACTACAAACAGCCACACGTAGCGGCAAGTCTTCCCAACTTCCCAACAGAAATAGGCAGATTGGAAGACTTTTCCCATGAGTGCCCCTACACTGAGGAGTTCCCATGGCCACCATCAGGTGACAAGAACAATGAGCCTAGGGCACGTTCTGTAGATGCAAGACACTCGCCAGTGTCTTCACCAGCTTCGCTTGTATCTCACCAAGACTCGAGTCATCTTGCTTTTTTCGTGAGTGTCTTTTGCGTCTACAAAACAACCACCTGACTACTTACCTAAGCAAGCACGTGGAACTACAAAAAGCATCAGTCCACCAATCAATATTTTAGACAAATCCAAAAAACTCAAGGATACCTTTGTTGATGAAGTCAAAACCTTAATGAAAGATGCTTTCGAAGAAGCAACACCCACTAACGCGTTTCATGGAAAACAACAGGGAAACCAAAAGATGGTATTATGAAGAAAACAAATGGTAAAAAATATTTTTAAAAAGTTAAGTGCCTGCCTTAGTAGAACTAAGCACATTATATAACATTGTGGCGCCATCTTTTGACCACCTGTGTTTCAGACATCGGCTTTCATGATTACTGATCTTGACCACCAACTGGATTTCCAGGTCAAGTTAAGCTTGCTCTACATATGACCAGCAGCGCCACATTTAACACCCCAGTCTATAGCTCGGTGAATCTGAAGTGGGAAATCCAGTTGGTTATCTCAAAACACTAGGAGTGAAGGGTAGAAACACTGAAGTCTCAAACGAAATATTTCTAGTACGCAATCCTTGTTATATTCTTTATCTCATCATCACGCAACAACCAGACATATAAATTAACGTCTACGTACGTTGGGTTGGAGGCCTCAGCTTGATCTGTCTGCAGTTTCTCTCCATTCTCTACCTCCATAGTACAGTAGACTATCTTGTTAGGAGCCAGGGACTTGAGGCCCTGCACCTCCATGACCACAACCTAATCAACAACAGATCAACATTTTTCAGTTTCTTTGTAATACTTAGTTGTTTTGTCAATACTGATGAAGCCCAATGCAGAGAGGTTTACCACAGAAATATAATGAGTTATTCCAATTGTCAATGGAAATGATAAGAGAACTGTGATGACATACAATGATCAGCAATCTCAAGAATGAGGCTTTCAGAGCAAAGATACTCCACAACGGATCTTCCTATGTACCATTGGCCATTAAAGATTTAGTGATATCAATTTTTGTTTCAACAAGACCATATGACTCTGCAAATAAAACATTTTAAGAGTTCACCTTGGAACGCCCAAACCCAAACATTTTTCAACTGGCATGACATGCCATCTATTTGCAAACCGTAAGAAATATGTTCCGGCTAAGTGAAGTGCGAAATGATGAACAAGCAGCAAGCACATACTGGATGAAAAATGTTAATCAATATAAACCATACGATAAACTATGTTGACCTACATAGCTATACCAAGAACCTCCCATAGGACAGACTATACCACTACAGTCCCTATTACCATAGAACTCACCTCAAGAGTAAACGAGAGAACAACATCCAGCTTGGACAATCCAGGTTCACCTTCCTCAGACACTTCCACTTTGGTCACAGGATTTGTCTGGTGGGCCCTGAAACATGGATAAGGTTGTAATAAGAGATAAAAATGGTAAAACTGTCACAAAAGACATAAATGGTAAAACTGAAACAACCAATGGTCACCTGATAGTAGCGAGGCATCCAGGTTTACATCCTGGAACTTTACACAAAGTTGCACAGTAGAATCACACCAATTTTGCCCAGAAAATAAATACCAAATTGTGCGTTTTTGATTTTTCAGAGGGTTCTGACATTTTTACGAATGCCTACAATTTCTCAAAATAGTGTTTGACGTAACGATTTTACAAATGACGAAGCATTTATTTGATACTTCGCATTTTTTATTCAAACAATTTTTCAAAATAATTTCATGTTTCCATCACTTTACCAGCAATGATTCCAAAAAATTAGCGATCAAGTAGTAGACATGAAAGTATCTCTTCTATCAACACTTGAGTCATTTTTGAGTTGCACAAGTCATTGTGTGACTCAATACAAAAAATGACTGAATATTTTGTCTCATAACCTTCTTGTCCCCAATTTTTCACCAACTTTCTTTCACCAAATTCCTTACGTATTAAGGAGAAAACAACCTACATCACCACAAGTTTTTGTGGTCAGGCATATACAAGAACAGACTACCCCACCTGCATTGAACACTTTGAGGTAACACTTAAGTTTATTCCATGTTCTACAGGTGAGGGATGTCCATAGACAACAAGACCTGAAGTCTTACACATAAAATTAACATAAAACATTATGTGGCAATAGTTTGACATTGAAATAAAAAATTGAAAGTAAAAAAGGGCCTGACCCACAACTTCAAACTACCAAACCCACAGCATCTATCGGGGGAAGGTGGAAATGCTTACTAGTAGCCACCACACTCTACTGTCAAGCAAATAAGACAACAACATGCACAGGTAACTATCTTGCAGTTAATATTGTAAGTAAAAACGAGGCAATTTCACTGTCTCTAATTTAATGGCAGCCAGGTTTTAATTTTGAGTCATTGTATATTGCGGAACCATTAATTAACCTTGCTTGCAGACTAAACACCTGACTAATCTCAGAATCATATGACTGACACCATAGTTCATAAGATGTCTCCAAAGTAATCCAAAATTAGAAACTTTGCTACATAGATAAATTTATCAGTTACGGTTGCTACCATAGGGGTCTTCTTTTTAGCGTTGTATTTGCATAAGCCGTTCAGTGTCATACAGAGAAAGACACCTCCTGCTTTGCGCTAGTTATCGGATACGTGTGTGAGGGGCAAGTTGCACTGCTACACACTGTCCTATGTATGTCTGTATGTGGACAGTACTTTACAAAACCATATCATTTACCCCTGTACCAACCATAAACTTAACTGATAACAAAACAAAAGACTACAAAAGGAGTTCCTAGCTGATACCTATTGTACCGTTTAAGTTTCTGCAGCGACTTCTTTGAGTCTGTGTTACCCTTAGATACGGGCAGACTCTCCAGGTTCGCCTTCAAGAGATTAATGGCCGCTCTCAGCTCGTCCACGTACATGGGCTCCATCTCCTTGAGAACAAAGCGCGGATGGCGGCGAAGCTAGTGACGAAATGGAACAATACTGTTAAACGTGGTCATTGTTGGCAGCACAGAAATTACACCAACAGATTGATCCATCTATGACTGGGCCAGATGGGGTGTATTGAATGTTGTATGTTAACAGAGCAAGACTGCAGATCTGATGAAGCATGAGCACCACAGTGGCAGCCAGTGGGAGACATTCACCTGGGTCACATGGCACTGATGGCACTTACTGCCACCTGGCTGTAAAAACATTTACTTTACACTGTTTTGCCAAAGGAGACTTGAAATTCACTAGATGGCGTTAATGAAGGAACACTCTTTTCATTACCTGGATAGAGTGAAAACAGAAACTGCTCATCTGCACTGGATGATGACAGTCTTGTGTGACTAGTAGAATGCATGCATGCATTGGACGATGAGTCTTGTGCGACTAGCAGAATGCATGCATGCATTAGCATCATGTGATAAGGTTCAAGCTCCTCAGAGAGCAACAGAGCAACACTCGACTTCATATACATATTTATGTATACACAAGTACACTCTCGGCGTTTTTCCATAAAATGAACTTGCAATAGTGCCGTAACGGCCATCTATCTCAACTGACTAGCTGCCATTGTGTAATCAATGAATCCTGTTCCCACTGACTCATAGGAACAAGTAACTCAGAGATAACAGCAATCCCATAGTCCTTTTCATCATTCTTATGGGCATTGTTTAAGGCCACAAAAAGATGTGTACTATATTTGCTATGTGATCAGCTGCAATCATAGACAGATCAATACAGTAGTGCCATTATGGTGGGGATGACTGTAATCAGTCACAGAGAGCAAATCTGCTGTTGGGAAAAGAACTTTCAAAAACAATGTAGCAAAAAGTTGCCATGATTCAGATTTAGAAAATATTACAAATAATCAGTGCTTATCACTTCTGTAGAAGTTTTTTTAACTGGGAAGTGAAGCTCCGACATGTGCATTCAGCATCTATGCAAAAATACAAAGTAGCATTTGAGTGAAGTCTAATAGAACAAGATGTAAGTTCGACAAATTAACACATTGGTAGATTTAAAGTACGGAGTATACTAAGTGGTACAACACGGTTTTTAGGTTCCACCACAAAATGCTACTTTGAAACAGGCTATTATCCTCGCTAAAAGCCAACAACAGCCTAACACTATTGAACAGGACTACAACTGAAATTGTGAGCAACAAACTGGCACAGACGGCGTAACAATAATGAGGGATTAGCAAAGTTATGCACAGGTGTCGGAACTTCATGCACTCAGTTCTCAGGGACATAACACATCAAATATACACGTGGAGACACACATAGTGAGCATGCCAGCCTATATCATCACATAAGAAGTCACCACATTATCTGTCTTTAGATTTCACCCAATGTGTCACTGCATAAGTAGTTCATGGCATTTCATAGGTACATATCCATTGATCCATCTTGTCCTCCATATCATCCAATGGACAAGTACATATTCATTGATCCAAGTTGTCCTCCATATCATCCAATGGACAAGTCACTTGATATCTGGTCAGTAGAAAATTTGGGTGGCTGGTAACTAACATTCAAATGGACCAGGTAAAGAAAAATATTTTAAACGGTTACTTTGCCCATTTGAATGTTTTCAAAAAGAATTAAAATTCTTTTTGAAAATCTGTATACATAATTCTTGGTGTCTGACCAACAGCTGCTGACAAAGCGTTGTGAGTATAGGATAAATCTCATGCAAGCATGCTCTTTCAGTAGGATCTATGGTAAACAATTTTCAATTAGGGAGTCTCTAGAATTTGGGACATAGAAACTCCCACGAAAAGAATGTTTTGTTGGTTCTGCAATTTGAGGTAAGGGTACTTTTGGCATTCACCATATTTCTCAAATTTCAAAACATGCATTTTCAATCTACAGCTTAGGTAATTTTTGCCCTCTTTTCCATGATTCTTGAATTTTGAGACGGACAATGTTGTCTAGTTCCAAAATTTGGGGCAAGCTCCAACTATGAGCAAATAATTAATTTTTCAGTGTTCCATATTGGAGAAATTTTGTCATAGTTCAATTTGGGACGAGTTCATGCAAAGACTGGGGACAGAAACATCGGGGCAAAAAAGAGTTATGAACTCTTGGCATTTCAGATAATTGAGACTATTTTCACAGGATGACATGTTTACTTTCTGGCAAACAAGGTAAGGATTATTGCTAGGCGTAATATCCCTATGAATAGTCAGATACATTCATATTAAAAGCCTTTGGATTCAAAAATATCTAATTATAAAAATTACCACCAATTATATAGGTGAACTAGCATAAAACTATCTTATGACAGGAATATTTAAAAACAAAAAATTGAATGTAATACTATACTGGCAACTATCCTTGCATTTTGAATGACTTCAGAACCAATTATTCCCTAACTGCAGCAGTTAATGCCAGTTCATCAAAATAGTGCAACACCTTTCTGTGTCAAACGTTATCTGTTTCTTGCTCTCAATACAGCCATTCTTAGCTGACTTTAAATAGCAATCAACATACATTCTAAAGAGAACAATTATTTTTCAATTGTAGTATTGATAACAGGCTATACTATTTCTGCATAACCATGACATTTTAACCATAACTGAAACTGGTGTATATTGATTGTTGGATTCAACAAGCCTAGACAGGTCAATACATGGACAAATGGGGGCATTAAAGAAAGACATGTGCCTTGAACGTTCAGAACTTCAAAGATTTGAGTGCATGCATGCTGCAAAACTACGAAGCTGCCATATAGGGTGACTCTAAAGCGTGTTACCTATGTTTTTTGCTTCTTAAATAATTACTTCTGAAGAAGTCATAACCACTCAGGCCAAATTACAAAACATAACGTAGATTTGTTGCCATTTTATTGCCTGTTTAAAATTTGTTCAAAAAGTACCCCACTTTATTGAAAGCTCATTTTCAGGCGATGTAGAACGTCATTTGGGTATAGCACCTCCGTACTTACATATTGCTAACACGTTTACACCCTTCAAAATAGATTGTCTGGGTAGTTCTAGTAATACATGATGTTTTTTGATTCAAGGATACAAATGGCCATTTTGTAATTACCAATTCTGAGCATTATGCTAGGAAAGTCTTCAGAGGTAGAAGAAACAGGTATTGGTTGTAACAGGATGGGGACATTGGTTGTAGCGGGATGGGGACGTTGGTTGTAGCAGGATGGGGACGTTGGTTGTAGCAGGATGGGGACGTTGGTTGTAGCAGGATGGGGACATTGGTTGTAGCAGGATGGGGATATTCCTCATGCAAATGTGATACTAGATTAGCTTAAACAGAGAATCGGGAGGAAGTCATCAGCTGAAGATGCAACATCGAATGTGTAGCAGATGTTACAGAATTCAACTTTGCTTATTTTATTTTATTTTATTTTAAAAGTTATTTGACAGACCATACCTACTCAAATGAATCGAAAAGTACTGAAGAGCTGAAGACAGAAATTTTTACTAAGTCATACTAACGCCTCGACAAATTTACAGTATTTGAGAGACCAACAACTTTAGTCGCTGTTTGTGTGTTTACACCAAGAATATTTTAAAAAGGCAAAAAACAAAAACAAATAAACATAAATTTATTACGTGTTATTTGATAAAAATATCACCCACTCATAGCAGTTTTCATTAGTTAAGTTTGGCAGTGGTTTCTTGAGGAATAATTAATTAAAAAAACATAGGCTAACGATTTTTGAATTACCTTGTATTATAACCAGATTGATGAAGTCGAATGCTTTCCAAAAATCTACTAACTATACCCCATAGTTAACAAGTTAGTAAAACTTCTTCTTGTCTTATGACTAATTCATATTCAAAGTTACTGAGTATCAAATGCAATACACATACTTACCACAAGTACATACTTGAAAATTTAGGCCAATGTTCCCATGCATGCAATAATGTGGTTTATACAAAGTGTTTCACATACAGGGTCATACATTTGCCCTTCACTTACAGACCCCAAGTGCTTTGCATGCAAGTGAGTGTGGCTAATTCCTGACATGGCCCATGTGTGTATTTATATGTGGTAGAATAAAGTATTGTGCCCCAACTACTCAAAACTGTTGTTCCTCAAGCTTGGTAGATGGCCTAATACCACGTTCACTTTTTGCAGACTGAACACCAGACTGAGTATTTTTGCTATAAAATTTCTTAACTAGTGGTAAAGATGAACACTTGCAAGAGTTACCCCAAAACTGTTATTTTCAGTGGAACTGTTACAGCAACACTGCTTACTTCAAAGGATAAACATGCACAGGGGAAGGATATACATGTACAGGGGCACGGTATACATGCACAGGGGCAGGATATACATGCACAGGGGCAGGATATACATGCACAGGGGCAGGGTATACATGCACAGGGGAAGGATATACATGCACAGGGGAAGGATATACATGCACAGGGGAAGGAGTGGAGCTGATTTATAAACTTTGTACACAGTGAACACTCTTTAACAATAAACATCACTGTAAAAGAGATACTACTGTGAGAAACCTAACTTCTATGTAACAGAATAACTGCAAGCATCATGTCCTAACTCATGTGAAGAAACCTAGTATACGGCAAAAATTCATCAAACTCCAAGAAAATATCTGAGCTGGTCATTTTTTCATTTTTCAAAAACTAACTGCATTGTTAAAAAAGCTCAAACTTTCATCATGTGAAGACGGTATTGATTATTTATTAACTTCTTTTTGATTTGCATTGGTCATAGCACAGATTTCTACAATCGACATAAAAGTTTACCATGTACTAAAAGTTGCAGTTGTAACAAGTCAGTACAAAACACTGCATAAAAGCGCAAATCCTGGTGGTGAAAATCCAAGCCAGTAGGTGAAAGCAAACAATGAATGAAGATGAATGAACAGAGAACGTCAAAAAAAGAAAATTTATTAGCAATTTCATGAAACATTTTAGAGTGACAAATGGGGACCTAGGTGTCCACTTGTTGACCTAACCTGTTGAGGGGTTGGAGACTAGACCAACAGAAACACATAGTTTGACCATGCAAACTTTACACTACTGTGTGAACAGAATACGAAAATTAAACGAATTAGAAAAGAACTTGTCACTTTTGAATACAATCTAACTAATGGCGGCATTTAGTGTTGAGCGATCAATTAACAGCCTTCCGAAAATTTCATTAGAGAAAGTTCCTTTTACTTTCCGACACTAGAAATTTAATCATTTCCAATGTTGACTGATATCCATAATTAATTAGAAAAAGATCACCATCAAATCAAGTAGTCAGAATATCCACTTCTTGGAGATAGCATTGCAGTTGCAGCAGTTAGAACAATAAAGTTTAAAAAATCACAGCACTTAAAATAGTTTCCAACATTATCGAGAAGTTATAAGGATGAATAATCAAGTTAAAGTGAAAAGCTAACATTTTGGTGTTGTTCTTACTAAAACTACAATTTAATGGTTACATTATCAAGCCACATAAAACTGTTAATAACAATTCACAATACCTAATCATTACATTGCATCGGCTCCAAGAGGAATAGAACTAAATCTGACTGAGATTGAAAAAGGGTTAAAACAAACGCGTTGAAAATAGGCAAACTTCATCATTTCGGGAGTGCTGCACGATTAATTAATTAAGACTAAGATGATAGTAATTAGCATTGCAAATCCTCAAGCATAAGCAGTCGAATTGTATTTTTTTAAAAATTTAGAACCAAAATTGGGCTTTTCCGGTTCAAAGTATTCTCAACTGAAGAGGTAAGTATAAAGGCGACAAGAAGGAGTTAATAACAATGACAACAGAACTTGAACAGAACAACAAAAGTTGGGCACCCAGACCTTACCACTCAGGGTGACTTAGCACTTGATGATTCAGGAGGGGTCAACAAAAGTGTTCAGGAACACTATGCAAGGTGGACTGACTAAAGCCTAGTGCCTCGTGTGGGCCCATTACAAGTGGTGCTACACAAACAGACAGAACTCACCATATGGGGGTGGCTAACCTAATTTTGAGGAAAAAAAAACAAAACACACAATATCAAACACTAGGGAAGCAAACAAGGTCAAAGGTCACAGGTCGGGAATCACGTGACCACTGTTTGTGCAGTAAGCGCATACAGTTTCTCTGACGCGAACAACTCCAAAGCATCATAAACTGGCAAACGGTTTCCATAGCAACGGGATGTGCAGTTGTGCTGGCGTCCTAATTGTGCTCAAAAAGCTTCTACGAGCTCAGGTGGGCATGCACTTTTGAATGACAATGACACCACACTTCAATCACTTGCTTAGAACAATTGTTGCAAAGGAATCTGTGTTTAGAAACACACACGGTATAACAATAGAGCTGCAGTCACTAGCACAGCTCTGAGGTTTCCAAGGCATTATAACATCATTTGAAAAGCTTGTGAAGAGGCCTACGATGTCTTCAAGCACTGGGTTAGCGTCAGTCCCAAATATTACAAGAATGACCTTAGACTTTCACCGTTACCTAAACATGTGCTCCGAATGAACATTATGTTGCGTATTTTGATGTTATTTTGTACCATTGTTGTAACTTTGGTTGTTAACGATAAGAAGTTGAAAGTCAGTACAGCGATCATCCCTAAGTGAATAAACCCAGTATTTGCTGTTCCTGTTATTACATACAACCCACGTGTGAAAGAAGCAGAAGCCAACAGATACACAAAAAGTTGCAGACATTCTAATAATGCCCCCCCCCCCCATAATAAGAAAGAAACATAGTGGCCAACTCTCTGTACGATGCATTCTGTACTTTGCAGCTAAATTCAACAACAAGTAATTGTGGGTTAGTACATCATGACTTCTTAAGGCCCACGTCGCTAAGAGTGGACACTTTGTCGCTAAGTGAGGAAACTCCATCCAGATGCAGGCTCAATGCTTAACTGTTGAGCAGCAAGCATTGCTGTGACTTCCTACAACTAGGCGTTGCAGACAAATCGGTAAGTGTGGACAGAGCATAACAGACTGTTGTTTCCCTTTTATCTCAACTCGTACAATCTGCAGTTATACAGACTAGTCAAGCTCCACTCTGTTATCAAATGAAGTGCCACTTAACTTTACCAAAAGCAAATAAAGCTACACCAGACAGTTTACCCATACTGCATCACTTAACAGTGTAAATTACAACTGCGTCTGCAGTTAGAATGCTAAGTCAGATAGAAAGTAAAACTGTCCTTGCCAATTTCCATCGTTTGAAAATAAAATAAGTTTCACCAGAGTAAGTAATATTACTCTCTATCGCTAGCATACAACCAGAAACAACTAGCACTCTATAAACAAAAAAAAATCGCCATTGAGGCTAGTGTGATCACCTGTTTTGCTTGTAATTCATGGCAATAACCACATTGCCTAGGGTGGTCATGCGATTTTTACTATTTCTTTTCATCAACGGAATGCAGGCATGATGTCACGCAAAACAATGGTAGTAATGTAAACAAGAACACATTGAACGAGAAAATTAGAAAACCATGGGCCTGCTTTCAGTTTTGGTAATGCAGCTCAAATAATGGTGATGGTAACTGGCGTATTTTTGCATACAGAAATATATGGCAGTGAGTGAACCACTAACCACTTATTAGGGCAGAGAAAATTTGCAAATTTGACACGGAATTTTGTAGAGGCCAATAAAATAGATATCTTTCTGTCTAAGAATAGAATGTCGTCATCAATTACCTCAAGAACAACATATTAAAATTCACACAAAAAATCATAAAACAAGTGAAAAGCACTTGTTGATTATGTTGCGAACATGAACCAATTTGAAACATACGTAGATATCAATGGTTTACAGACCTGTAAGACATCTACCCGCATCTTATATTCAGAAAATATGGAAATTTCCTGTCATTACACCAGGATATTGCAGGTGACAAAAAATCTTAAGGTGACATGGGACCTTATTGACACGTCTGTGTATTTTTCAAAATATCTAACTCCATAAAAGTACATATTTTCTGAAAAACTCCATAAAAGTACATATTTTCTGAAAGAAGAAAGCCTGTAGAAACTGATTGTTGAATTTTAATAAATCGGCCATTAATTGAGTAACGTGACCATGTCTTCTAAGTAAAATTTAGCAAAAAATAGAAAAAGAACATTTAAGCAACACAACAATATCAATTACATGTACAAATTCCATTTGATATAAATGTTCGAAAACACCAATACTACAACTTTCTACAGTATCATTATGTTTTCAATTTACGAAAGTTTCGATATTTTCATGTCACTTATAAAAGCGGAACGTTTTAAAACAATTCTCAACAGCATTTTAGAGCAAAGCACATAAGGAATATTACCTGAAATTTTCACATGAATCAAATCGGCAATTTCTAATACATGAAGTTTTGACATTTCCTAGAACCCTCCATAATCTTATCACAATATAACTATCAGATGAAAGCTGTACTGGCCACTGTCTCATTTAAATAACCTCAGACTAAAATTGTCTACGCAGAATAAATGTTGTGAGTTATTGGTCTGCACTAAGCTGTTGACAAAATTTCTCATGAGTGACATTCAGTCGCTTTCAACAGTAATGATGCCCTGGCAAGTAGATTGATGGGTACCAATCAATTCTGGTAGATTTTTGGATGTGACTGTCACAATAAGTCACTCATTCGACACGACACGACACGTGCACTGCTGGTTGCAGTTGTAATGATAGACTTAATGCCTTTGTTGTTGACAACCTCCAGCACACCTCCAGCAGGTGCAAGACTCTAACATACCCTTCCAATTCCATTTTTGTAAAAACTTTGTACAACAAATTGCAAATCAGCTAATCAAAATTTACATTGACCCGTGACAGTATTTTTTTTAAACACTTGTAATTTCTGACCCAATAAGAACAAGGTTCAACGGTTTTGACATGAACATCCCTGCCAGAATATCTCCCAGTCTTACCCTGGCAACTTGCTCCACAGCCTGGAGTCGTCCATCCAACTCTCGCCGCACTTGGGATGCCTGTTCATCTGCGTTATCCAGCTGAAAGGAAACACAAGTATGCAATGATTACAAAGGTTCATAAAGACACAGCAAAGCCCAACAGGGACCTCACTCAACCGTGGGGAAGCACTACCCGACAGGGACCTCATTCAACTGTGGGGAGGCACTACCCAACAGGGACCTCACTCAACCATGGTGAAGCACTGCCCGACATGGACCTCACCCAACCGTGGTGACAGGTGATTGTGCCTTCTAGGAATGGGGCTTACATTCAGCTACAAAATCAAGGGCCTCGCCCAGTGAATGTGTACTTGTGACATACACAACTATTTCTGAAAATAATTAAGTCTCACTTGTGCAAAAGTCCAATGTCTTTGAAAATACACACATAACTGCTCATTACTTAGATTTCAATAAATTAATTTACACTGTATAAAAATATGTGGGCACATAAAAACAAGATGAATATTGAAACAGGCCGTTACTTGAAGGCATTTCAAAGTCACGATTGTCCGCCAGAACACTGCGCACAAACAGCGGAACGACCAGTGCAGGAGTGTAATATTGTCGGGGATATTGTAATAGGATAATCAAGATATCGCACATGAAAAATAAGTTTTTCCATTACAAAGTCGGTAAGTTGATCGTTAAAGAATGAAACATCGTTGCGACATTTTTCACATATTTATGCCGTGGTCCCAAATTTTCTTTGGCGTATCCAAAAATTTACAAATTTTAAAGTAGCTGAAAACACTAGCCAATGAAACGCGTCAAAGATCGGTTCTTCTTTATCCCATGTTCCCTCCCGTAACATGTTTACCGCTCAATGAAGAGGGATGTTCTCTGTTAGTGTTCATCTTGATGTGGCAATAACCAAATAAAGGCTGGATTCGCACGACTTGCTTTGTTTGCCAGGTATCTACTTGCCGACAAAAACTGGGCTCGCCTACGTGGGAAATTCCTGATCGCATGTTGAGACTTGATATGATGATCCAAATTTGTAGTCACAAATGTGACCTGAAGCTCGTTATGTCGAGCGCTGAGTCCCAGTTGATTACAACCCATACTGACTTTTGAGTACTCGCAGTAAGTACGTGTTGCTGGTTAGAACTCATCACTAATTTAGTTGTATAGCAAACCGCGGGTGCCGATTACAATTTTCCATGTTAAATTTGCCGACTAAAAGGTTTTGATGTTGAGCTGACTGTCTCGGCAAACTTGACATACACGAATAATTCCTAAAAATGGCTACAGTTTACGAAATACAACAATCTAAATTTCAGAAAGAATAACGTTATTCGCCTGTTGGATTTATAGTAATCTGAACACAAAAGTTTAAAATTTGAACAGGAAAAATGATCCAGAAAGTTGAACAGAATGGAAAATGAGTTACAAACAATAGCAAAGTAAGACTGATATGCGACATTTTTGAAGGATGAGCAACTAGTATATTGACCGGAAAATAACTAACAAAAAGGCCGCACATAATTAACAATGCCATTTTTGTGCTAGATGTCACAGCATCAATAATAAATGTGCGCATGGTACATTCTAAAGAATTGAAAAAGCCAGCTGCAACCTGCAGTAACACTATTGATTTTGTGATAAACTGTAACTGCCAAAGTATAATACTTAAAGCACTAGAAACTTGTACATACTCCGGAAGAGTGAATACAGCAAATCATAGTTTATGTCGGAAATAGCGCATGAAATTATGTGTTATCTTATTATACAGAAAGCAAGTTAGTGCCACACTGTGTAGTGCGAATCAATGTATGACACATATAACTAGCCCTCTTGTTCTAGCTTTAATAGTCATTAAGATTCCACAACTGTAACTAATCAATAAATCAATAAGCAGCTCTGTTTTATTTGAAAAACTATTTGACCAAGCAATGACTCTGACCTTGGTCTTGCGCACAAGAATTGTCAATTTGGACGCAATGTGGCAAAAATCGCTCCATTTTGATAACTTTTTGGTAAAAAATGAATGAGAAAGAGTAACATCATGGCCAACATGGATAGTACAGTATAGGGGTAGTTTGGGGAAATTCGGACAGCGCTACAATTCGGAGGAGCCTAAATAAATGTGAAATTTAATATCAACCAAGATGCCTTACAACTAAATGAAAAGATTATTCACTTCCTTGAACTACAGTAGCAACTTATTCATTACCACATTTGAATTACAACAAAGTTTCAACGCATATGAAGCATGTTCAGCTACTGACGTTGCTCTAGTGATTTTGAAAGTCTGCAGTAGGCACACTCTCATTTCCAAGTTATATTTAGGTCACTAGGTCACTTGGTCCCTTGACATGTCAATGAAGTTGAATTTACTTGACCCTTAATTGATCACTATTGATCACTATTGCTGTTTTATGTGTTAATTGCAACAGAAAAAAACATACAAAAAAGCATGATTTAGTCAAAAAAAACGGGTGTCTGAATTTCCCCTCCAACATTTTGTACGCTGCGGGGAAGTTTGGACACCATGCTTTTAGGCTACTAGACGCTTTTCTTGATGCTTTCTTGAGAGATTTTCATATTCACGGGATGACATTCTGTGTTAGAGGTCAATTCACAACTGAATTTGTCAACAATAGCAGTGTTTACCATGCGGGATGCACACAATTGTTATTGGCAGACATATTTTTACGTCGTTTATGTAGCCAGGACACGATGACTTCTCAAATTTTATTTTTCGTCCCATGATGACACTGCTAAATTATACCTAAATTCATATTTAGAAATCATAAAGTACTATATTTTGTTCGAGTTTTACCTATTCAGAATTTGCTGGTTCGAATTTCCCTGATACTCTATCCGACTTTCCCCACCTGCGTCTGAATTTTCCAAATTTTGACCATTATTGTTATTCTTAAAATTCGAAGGCATTGAAACTGAACTAGTAACGAACAATCTCATTGGTTGATTTCTCAAAAGATTTGTGAATATCTCATGACTAGTCAAATGTTATTAGTTGACACATTAACCTCCAATAGCAGGTAAGCAAAGTTAAGCTAGGTGTCTAGGATGGAAATCCTAACAGCTGC